>SNQJ01S0026978.1:0-22308 GCA_010110895.2 Picea sitchensis
TATAGTGGTCAGTTTTACTTTTCGCTGAGTGTCTGCGTTGTGCACCTCTGCCTATGGTTGTGTTTGTGATGGTTCTCGTTGAGGCGTTCAGCGTTCTTATGCTGAACCTCGTGTTGAGTCTTGTTGTTAGTCGAGCAGCATCGTAGAGTTAAGCATGTTGTTACTTCCACACACGCGCACACACCTTCAACACACAACGAGGAAAAAATGAAAATAATGAAAGAAATTTTGCACCTTTCACGCGAACGGTTGGGTAACGAGGCGGTTTGTTACAGTGTGTCACCAGAATGGTTATGCACATAGTAGTAATCATGTTTTCAAAGTGGTTACACACAAAATAATACTTGTGTGCTCTGAATGATTGTTCGCATAGTTGTATTATGTGTTAATTCTGCTGTTATAACTAGTACCTGAAGACAAAAATTTGTGTGGCCCAATCTATCTTGAGATCATGCATGTTACCTCAAGTGTTTCTACGTAGATTAACATTATAGTGTATAATCTATACACTAGATTTTTGAAGTGGCATTGCTCAACAGTAAGCTAGGGATGTTACAAAGTAGTATCAAAGCATTTTGTTAGTGCTGGTAACAGGGGACGTTACAAATTGGTAAATTAACTAACATGAATACTTAATGAATGTCATACTCTTCATGTGTGACAAAAAAATATTGAATAACAACATCACTCTTTACATTTGCAAACAAAATTCTGTATAATAACGATAATTGATCATATGTAACATCATACACAAAATAAACCCATACTAGACATAGCTAAATAAACACACTGTAAATTAGAAAAGCACATAAAGGAAACTTATATTTTATAAATAGTCACCATATACGCACAGAGCTCAAACGATCCTCCCATCCATAGACTATTTTTCTCATTAATTATCAGCAAATGATCATTCCTGAGTGAGGGCTTAAACTCCACCAGGAAAAAATGATTCCTAATGCCAATCTAAGGTCTAATAATAAACAAAAATTCTTAGTCCAAGGTGCCCAATTGTTGCAATTAGCCTACAATATTTCATTCCCCACATGCCTATCCAACCCCAGGAAGTGTGCCCCTTCTCTACTCAATAGTCCCTCGATTGCCCATTTCCCTTCCAGGGTTTCAACAACAGGCTAGACATAAAGTCTAAAATCCATGTAACTAATTCCCAATGCACCAGGGAAGAATTATTAGAAAATATATCACTAGGAGAGAATGCTCACAGGCCTCACAACCCACCTCTTCAAAGATAAATCTCTCACATGGAGAGAATGCTCACAGACCTAGAAACCCGCCTCTTTGACAACAAAAACTCTAGTTACTAGATGGAAACCCATTTCCAAGTTTTTCTTTGTAGATAAGGTAATGGTCGTGTCAAGTTCACATGGTCTCACCCCTCAAGAAAAGTGAGTGAATCACCCCAAAGGAATGAATTCTCCCTATATCTCGTCCACCCCAGTCCTTCTCTTATGCTTTCTAATAGGAGATGGACTTGAGATTTTGGGCGCTTTCCAAAATGAATTTTTTGGTGAGAGATGATGATTCCTATCAACACTTTTTGTTTTTATTTTGTCATCATGAGACCTGGAACTTATTAACTTCCTTGACGTTGTCTCCTTATCCATTTTCTTTTCTATTCTATCTAGTATTTGAATCAACTTGATATTGAAGCCATCTTGCTACTTCTTGGCTTTCATAAACATCTCATTATCATGTTTATAGCATTGGACATCTTTTTGCAGTCCCTTTATGGTTTCTATCAAGTTTATGAACTCCTCCTTGCCTTCTCTATGATTGTTGGATTATGTACTATCAATACCCATATCGATATAAAAACCCCTTAATTCATCATCATGGTTGTAATTTCTCTTTGCATCTTTGATGCTTTTGACTCTCTGTTCTAATTCTATACTGATCTAATTGTTGTTAATTATGCAAAATGTGCAAGAAATAATATTTGTTAGATGAATTCATGCGACAACTTCATGAAAAATATGGACATTTTTGTCTGAATCCTTTCTTCTGATTTCTTGGATGATTTTTACATCCCAATTCAAAATTTCTGGGTGAATAATTGGACTCCTCTGTTGAAAAATTTCCCATCGACCGCTCCCTTTCGCAATTTTGATTTTTTCGCTGTAAATTATGGTCATTTGGAATTCACCAAAATACCCTTTTACTCTTTCTTTCTGTAACATACCCAGCCACCCACAAGCTGGGTTACGCTACCTTTAAGCCCACCCTTAGGACTTATTTCTCTTCCTGATAGATTTTTCATTATTTAAGGATGCATAAAAGAAAATACTTTAACGACATGCACAACAGTAATTAGCAAGAATGCATAGTCTAAAGATTCATTTAAATGATAATTAAATATACAACGAAAATAAAATTAATATACATGTAAATGATACCATAACATATAGCACTTGTCTTTATGAAAGATGACACCAACTGGTTGCAGACCAAGGACATTCCACCCAACCGTAGACACTATCGTTCCAGATCTCAACAACAGTGTCACCCCTGAGCCAGGGCTATGAATCCACAAGGACTGTTCTAGAGTGTACTTGGGTTCCCAAACCAATCAGCTCCCAAGATCTCATAGGTTTCCTAGCACCCACAACAATCCAAGTACCCAAATCTCTTCTACCCAGCCTGTACCGCCCAAGAGAATGGACCTCCACCCTTCTCTACCACACAGTCCCTCTCCTTATTTTTGCAGGGCCTCCAGCACAGCTGGTCCAAAATATTAATGTTGGAGCTCTCAGGACTCGTAGTTGTGAGTAAAATAGGGCATAGGCTAATGCACCCCAGACGTGAAGGCCCCAAGTCATGGTTGGATTGCACCAACGACAATTACAGCCAACTATCATGTGGCTAATTCTTCAACAACTCATTTCCCTTTCCCAAGCCAATACGCAAATGAGGATGGATCAATGGATGGGTTAGGGGGTGCATGGGAATGCGTGAGGGAAAAAAATGAGTGAATGTACATGGAATCAACAAACAAGCCATTAGTTGAACCNTTAGACCAGAGGCGAGTTTAAGTAACTTCATGGGGAAATCAAGAACCTCCTGACCTTCCCCAAGAAGCTCACGTAACTAATCCCCTCCCTTAGACAAAAAGGGTAATTAAAATAGGAATAAACACTTAGCCCCTCAAGCCCCCTTCTCTTGTGGAATAATAGCCCTTATAACTCTAGTCCTTGTCCATCTAACAACCATCGATGTATTTATTATTAATAATGATAAACAAAACATTACATGTCTTGGGCACACTGGCCTTTTAATAATTGTTTGGACACTCTAGCCTCTCAACATTGTAACACTACATTATTTAAAATGGGGGTTTAAAACCTGGGGTGTTACACTTTCTTCCTTCTGAAGTCCTTTCACACAATGGTATTCAACACATACCAATGAGCGATGCCAATATTTAACATATACACAGTGTGTCAATATTAAGCATGCACCACCAATTTCCTCCGCGCAAACCAAAATTTTAGTGTACACACCTATGTGCCATTATTTTCTACATATTTCCAGCACCACATCCCGCAATTTCCAAATTTAGTATGAACACTTGCACATTCTTATTTTGTGTGCACCATGTTAGTGTTGTAATTCCAAATTTGGCCACTTACCAGTAGTAATTTTTACCTTAAGTAGATTTTTGGCCCATGCAGGCTCAATTTTGAAACTGGAGCTCTGATACCAAACTATAATGTCCCCCATTACCATCACTAGAAAAATGATCTGATATCAATTTGTGACATCTCCAGTTACAAACACTAACAAAATTCTCTAATACCACTTTGTAACATCACCATCTTACTGTCAATAAATACCACTCTGAAAATATAGTGTGTATATTTTACACTATAACTTTAATCTACGCAGAAACACTTGAGGTAACGCACACAATCCCAAGCTAGATCGTGCCACAAAAAATTTCCTCTTCATACAATAGTTATAACATTGTAATTAACACAACATAAAACTATGCGCATAGTCATTCAGAGAACACAAGTATTATTGTGTGCGTAACCACTCTGAACACATCATTACTACTATGCACACAACCATTTTAGTGTTGCACGCAAATAAAATTCCCCTTGTGCGCATACTTCTTTCTCGTGCACACAACAAACCCAACCTCTTGCACACATAGATTATTTATCCGTGCACATGACAATTCTAGCCTTTCCTTGGAAACTCATGACCATTATTACAAAATTAACTAATAGGAATACTTAATAATTTTCATACTCTGCATGTGCAACAACAAATCTTGAATAACAATATCACGCTTGACATGTGCAAACAACATTATATATAATAACGAAAATTGATCATATGCAACATCATACATGAAATAAACCCATATCAAACATAGGTAAATAATCACACAATAAATTAAACAAGAACATAAAGGACACTTATATTTTATAAAAGAGTCACTAGTTATGCACAAATCTCAGACATTACTCCCAGACATAGACTTTGTTTCTCATAAAATTTCAGCAAGAAGTCACCCTCAAGATGGGGCTTAAAATCCACCAGGGAAAAATGATTCCTGATTCCAAGCTAATGTATAATAATAAACAAAATTGTTCATTCTAAGGTGCCCAACTAGTGCAAATAGCCTATAGTATCTCATTCCCCACATGCTTGTCCCACCATAGGAAGTGTGCCCTTTCTCTTCTCAACAATCCCTCATCTTCCCACTTCACTTCCAGGGCTTCAACAACAGGTCGAACAAGAATTCTAAGATCCCTATAACTAATTCTTAGCTCACTAGAGAAAAATTCCTAGAAAATATATCACATGGAGATAATGCTCACGGGCCTGACAACCAACCTCTTCGACAAAAAATCTCAAACTTGAAGAGAATGCTCATGGGACTAACAGTCGGCCTCTTTGACAACAAAAACTATGGTTACTCTATGGAAACCTCTTTCCAAGTTTTTCTCTGCAGATTAGGTAATGGTCATCCCGAGTTTAGATGGTTTGACCCCTCAAGAAAAATGAGTGAATCCACATTTGCATGGTCATAACTAGGTCTAACATTTGCATGGTCATAACTAGACACGTTTCAACTTTAGAATTAGTTTTATCCACTTGGTGACTCGTTCCCATCCCTTTCGAACTTAGGATAAATATATATCCATAAATTATGCTTTTCATAAATATTAATAAAATATTTCCTTGGACTTAAGCCCCCTTTTTCCCTTTTCAATGGAGTTTATCCCCCTATCCCTTTTCTCCTGATTGTTCTGCGCGTAGTTCTATGATTTTATTAATAATTTGAGTGTGATTACATTTTACAAGGATATGCACACTCAAATTTTTTCATCCCATCTCACCATCTCAATAAACACACAGGCTCTTCAGACTCATATATATATAACTTAGTCTAATGCACACTTCAAGGTAACCCTTCCTTGATGTGCAATCCACGTGCACTTTCTTAGGTGGATGCAACACTGTGGAATGTGTGTGATCTTTCTTTGGAAAAAAATCCTCGCGCACTACTTAGGTGTGCACAAAATTGAACCAAAACTTGATTCCAATGGCTCAGGAGCCTATATGTACATTTTCTTTTTCATTTACAATTGGAGTTTGGATTAGGGGTATTACATTCCCCTCCCCCTTATTTATGCATTGTCCTTAGTGCATTATATACACATTTACATACATAAACTTTAAAAGTCTTCAAAAATATGCGGGTACTATGTCTGCATAGGATCCTCGTGCTCCCAAGTTGCATCCTCGGGACCATACCAGGTCCATTGGACCTTTACTAGCAAAATGGATTGATTTCGAATTTATTTGATTTTATGGTCTAATATGAAAATCAGTCGCACTCGAAAATCGCCTTCTAGATCCACTTGAATCACATTCCAATCAATTACATGATTAGGATCGGGCACATACTTTTAAGTAAAGATACATGAAATACATTATGAGTGCATAAGGATGTACATAGTGCAAGGATATATGTGACCGAACCAATACTCTCTATGATTTCAAATGGCCCACAATAGTGTGTTGCTATCTTAGAAAAATTTCCCAACTTCATGGGAATGCATCTTGCTTTTACTTTCAAGAACACATGGTCACCCACTTTAAAATATCTCTAGGTTATACCTTTATCTGCGTATCTTTTCTTCCTGTCTTAGATAGCCTCTAAGTTCTGTTTTATTTTTACCATTTTCTCTTCCATTTCCTTTAGCAAATCTATCCCAACCACTACACGGTCTGTTTGGTTGTCCCAACTCACTGCCACATTGCACTTTATACCATAAATATCTTGAAATGGGCTCATCTTTAAAGATGTTTGATACCCATTGTTGTAAGCAAGTGATAACTTCAAATGGATTTTTTCCTTCAACTGACTATGTAGGTAATCTGTTCAAGATGTGGACGGTTGTACACACTACTTCACCCCTCTACCAAGGGTAGGTAGTATTCCCATTTTGATGGTTTATCCATCACATACATTCTGAGCATATCTCCAATCACTTGATTTACTCTCTTTGTTTTTCCATTTGAATCAGGGTGATATGTTGTGCTAAAGTTCACATTTTTCCCAAATCCTTTGAATAGCCTTTTCCAAAAAATTGATGTCAACTTGGAATCTCTTTCACACACAATTGTCTTAGGTACACCATGTAGCCTAGAAATTTCTCTTAGGTATATATTAGCAATGTTGGTTTCCTTGTGAGTTGAATTCACTCGACGAAAATGGGCAACTTTGGTAATATTGTCCACCACTACCATAATAGAATCATGTTTATTGGTTGTTTTGGGAAAATTAGTAATGAAACCCATGGTTACAACTTCCCACTTCCACTCAAGAATGGGAAAAGACTATAGAAAAACAGTTGGGTGCCTATGCTCAGCCTTGACCTTTTGACATTCAAGGAATCTAACAATAAAATTAGCAACCTTATTTTCATGCCTAACCAATAGTATTGTTTTTTTACCATTGTAATTGTCTTCTAGTATCCTGGGTTCCCAACATAAGGAACTTTGTGCATCTCTAACAATACCATATTTTTCAACTCCTGGTCATTTGGAACATAAACTCTGTGCATATACATGAGTATTACATCCTCTTTTAGCTCATAACCTTCAATTTTTTGTTGCAATTTACATTGCTATAATTTTACCTTTATGTCCACATAGCGTTGATATGATTTGGAAAACTATAAATGTTGTCACTCAAATATGATTTGTACATGATAATGGTTGTAGCATGCATCTCATGAAACCTCCTGTTGAGTGCATCAACCACCATGTTCTATTTTCTTTTGATATGATTGATATCAAAGTCATACTCACTAATGAATTCTAACCACCTAGTTTGTATGAAATTTAAAGTTGTTTTTCTATACAAATATTCTAGAACATGGTGGTATGTATTCAACACAAATATTCTTCCCATAAGGTAGTGCCTCCACATAATCAAGGCATGCATTATGGATGCCAATTCCAAATCATGAGTAGAATAATTCCTTTCATGCTCTTTTAATTTCCTTGATTCGTAGCATACCACATGCCCATTCTGACTAAGGAATCCACAAATCCCTTCCTTGCATGCATCCATGCACACAACGAAGTCTTCATTAAGATGAACAATTCATAAAATTGGTTCACTTTTCAACAAACTCTTCAAGTGATGGAAAATCCTTACACAATCCAGATTCCATTCAAATTGCACACCTTTCCTTTGCAAGGATGTAATTGGATATGCAATCTTTCAGAATCTCTCAATGAATCTTTTGTAGTAACCTACAAGTCCCATGAAGGAACTTACCTTTGTGACATTCCTTGGTGTTGGTCATCCTTCAATGTCTTTTATCTTCTCTGGGTCCATATCTATCCCTTCCTCTCAAATGATATGACCTAAGTAATGAATCTGCCTCTTGTAGAATGAGCACATCCTCAAATTTGCATACAACTGATGTTCACTCAATACTTGCAGCATCATCCTCAAGTCTTTCTTATGTTCTTCATCAAACATTGAGTAAATAAGTATGTCATCCAAAAATTTATTGACAAACTTATCTAAGTATTCTTTGGAAATATCATTGATTAAACACATGAAGACAACTGGTTCATTTGACAATCCAAATGGAACCACGATGAACTCATAATTTCTATAATCTCCATAGTTTTGAAAGTATTCTTATTGATGTCTTCTTCTTTAATTATCAATTGGTGATATCCATATATGACATCAATCTTTGAAAATATCAGTGCACCTCTCAACTGGTCAAAGAGCTCGTATATCCTTGGAAAAGGATACTTGTTATTTATTGTTACTTTGTTCAACATCCTGAAATCAATACAAAGCCTCAACGTACAATCCTTCTTCTTCACAAACAATACCGGGTTACCCTAAGGTGACACACTTGGGCATATATACCCATTCTTCAGAAGTTCTTCAAGTTGCAGCTGCAATTATTTTAGCTTTGGTGTACTCATCCTATAAGGATTCTTGGATACAGGGGATGCTCGAGGCATCAGACTTATAGAGAAATCAATATCTCTTTTGGGTGGAAACCCGATTATTTATTTAAATACATCTGCAAATTCTTTTATAATTGCACAATCTTCAACATTTGGGACTTTATCCTTAGGTGCCTCTTCAATGTGCGCTGCAGATATTTGACATCATTTCCTATAACTTTTCTTCAAACACAAGGATTAAACTTCCATGATATTTACATATCATGGAATTCCTTGAAATACTCTTAAGTTTCCTTCCTCATCCAAGAAATTAAATTCCTTATTATAACAGTATAAAACAACATGATGTTGTTCCAATGAATCCATACCAATGAGAAAATCACAAGATCCCAAAGGTAAGATATTCAAACCAGCTTTTGTGCTCAACCCATTTATATCCATTGGACATGTCTTAACCATCTCATTAATTTTCCTTTTTCCTCTCGTAACTAACTTCACCAACCAAGATTTTCCAAGCTTGCTTCTTGGCAATTGGAATCCTTCCACCATCTTATAATATAGATAACTATGACTAGCTCTCGAATGAATTAAAATAACAATGGTTTGGTCATTAATATTACCTTCCACTTCAATCATGTGTAACTGAAAATAATCTTTCTTTTTATCGAGGGATACATATATTCTTGGTACATTTCTTCCCATGTCTTCAACTGTCACAACTTGTTGTACATTGTGAACAATCCTCACTTTTTTACGTCCGTGAGGGAAATCTATGTATATGCGGTATACCCCACAACCCCAACATTGAATAGGTGGTTTCCTTGGTATTTTCCCTATTTCCTCTATCATTTTGGGCTCCTTGGGAGTTGAATGTCCTTGAGAATTATTTCTGAAAAATGGTGGCTTAGTCCCCTTCTTCCTTTGTTCCATCTTTATTTTTTTCTTGGCTTCCCAATCCTTTTGGAAAGTTGGTCTTTCCATTTGATGATCATAGAGACATTTTAGCTCACATTATGGTTCCCTCCAATGTCTTGGCATCATCATATTGTGTCTTGTCACTGATAAATGATGACAGCCCACTCAAGTACCTCTGAATTTTAACTTGATCATCCTTGATGAATGCAACATATTTCAATAGCTCTAAGAATCTTCTTTCATACTCATCTATTGTCATACTCCCAAGATTGAGTTCAAAGAAATCATTCATTTTATTTTTATAGTATCTTTTGGTTTAATATTTCTTTTGAAAATATATTTTAAAATCTCTCCAAGTAACCTTCTTCTCATCAATGTCTTGCACTTGCATGAACTAATCCTACCACATTGATTATTTTCCATTTAGTTGATAGATGGAAATTCTCCCTTCTACATGCGCAGAGTAATTATGCAGCTTGAAGTACTTCCCCATGCTCAACAATTAGGTCTCTACTTATTCATCCTTCTTGTTATCAACATCAAAGGTAGGAGGCTTTATCTTATTCATTTCTCCATGTAGCCCATCCACCCCGGTCCTTCTCTTATGCTTTCTGATAGGATATGGACTTGAGCTACTACACACTTTTCTAAACGAATATTTTGGTGAATGATAATTATTCCTATCAACACTTCTTGTTTTTATTTTCTCATCATGGGACGTGTGACTTCTTGACTTGCTTGACTCTCTCTCCTTCTCCATTTTATTTTCTATTATGTCCAAACATACTCCTATAAAATTGTTCATTTAATAAATTTTTTAATAATTACACACTATTTTTATTTTCACTTAAACCTATATAATTGTACACTATTTTTATTTTCACTTAAACCTATAAACTCATATGATTTTATAATCATTTCTAAAATATTAAATAGTTTTCTAAATAAATAATTTTTATTTTTAATTTTAATTAAATAAATCTATTTAAAAACATATAACAAATTTTATGATTTTATTTTAAAATTATTAATTTTATTAAATTTAATCTTAATAAATAATTAAATTTACACATAATTTCATAAACAAATGTATATTTATCTTATAAACATACCATATAAATGTAATAAATCTCATTTTATATTTAAATTCATAAATTCAATTCCTAACATAAATTAAATTTACACATAATTTCATAAACAAATGTATATTTATCTTATAAACATACCATATAAATGTAATAAATCTCATTTTATATTTAAATTCATAAATTCAATTCCTAACATAAATTGTACAAATTCAAACACATTTTAAGTTTCAAATCTTTGACTTTCAAAATTAATCAATATTAGTTAACAATTTTTTTTTTCAATAAAATTATAGAAATAAAATTAAATAGCTAATTGAATTTTGAAACTTAAAATATAAACTTTAGATTTATTAAATTATTTTTATTTTATTTTTTTAATTTAATAAATGATTTTTTTTAGAACAATAATTAATATGAGATATATAATATGTAAATCAATGTTTATTTAAATTTTTGGAAATAATTAATAATGAACGAGTTTTTTAATACACATCTATACAAATATATATGAATTGAGATATACATAAACAATATATAGAAGTGGATAGAGGGAGATGTACATAATGAAGAAAACTTAAATATTATGATTGTAATATCCAAAATGATACAAGATTTAAAAAAAATTAAAAAATAAAATGATGTAGGTTTTGAAAACATTAATAAATGACCTTAAACAATTAATATTTAAAGTTTTTTAAAGTTTTAATAGTATCTAATCTTCTCAAGATACAATTTATTTTTTAAAAATAACAAAAAAAAATTATCACTATAAACCAATCAATATATATTTAAAGTTTTTTAAAGTTTTAATAGTATCTAATCTTCTCAAGATACAATTTATTTTTTTTAAATAACAAAAAAACATTATCACTATAAACCAATCAATATATACTATGTTATAGAAAACTACATAATAAAAACATAGTATACTTAGATTTATCATACCCTTAAAAGAGAGGACGAGCATAATCATTTAAGCAAAAGGAATATCAAATTATTCAAGGCTTACCTTCTTCTTATTGTTTTGTTCTTGGGATGGTCTTAGTTATTTAATATTTTCTTAAGGAACATGATCAAGCAAATGGGGATCTAACGGAAGAAGATGATGGGACAAATCAAGTTAATGATCCCATGGAAGAAGATGATGGGACAAATCAAATGATCCAAGATTTGTTTTCGCAGCCAGATGAGGATGGGGATAGTAATGGTATTTATGATGAACCTCTATTAGAAAAGGAAAATAAACGACTTTATGAAGGATCAAGAGAAAATCTTCTCTCCACTACATTGTTGCTAGTGAACTTAAAGGTTCTGAATAATTTGCCGAACAATTGTATGACACAGATCCTAAGGTATGTAATATCTTTCATCTCATATTATACATAAATGTTCATTTTTTCTATTTTATTTATATCTTTAATGTAAAGAATATTAATCTCATATTATACATAAATGTAAAGAATATTAAGAATATGAATGCAATTTTTACGATTAATATTCTTTACATTAACTAGTTATTTGTTATGTTGTAGATTGTTATGTGAATTTTTGTTACCATTGTCAAATAATTTACCTTGCACATATCGAGGTTTGCATGCCATTATGAAAGACGTTGGAATGGATTATCAAACTATAGATGCATTTCCTAATGATGATATTATATATTATGGATAACATGCTTCGAAAATAGAATGTTCACAATGTCTTATCAATAGATATGGAACTGATCAAGTAACAAAAAAGGTGCCAGGAAAGGTTCTTCATCATATTCCCATAATTCCACGTTTGCAGGGATTGTTTAGGTGTGAAAGCATAACACAATTTATGGATTACCATGCATGTAACAGAAGAGGAGATGGTGTTCTTCGAATGTATGCCAATGGTTCTGCATTTAGGGAAATTGAGGAAAAATGGGAAGATTTCAAAGATGAACCTTGTAATGTTAGGTTTTCATTGGCAATTGTTGGTGTTAATCCATTTAGAGAGATTAGGTATATTTACTCATTGTGGCCTATTTTTGTTATCAACTATAAGATTCCTCCTTGGATGTCAATAAAGAGGGAGCACATAATGTTGACAATGATTGTTCCATGTATTTGTTTACATTAAATTTTTGAATGTAACATTTTCATTTGTTTCAATTTTTCCATAATATCTTTTGTATAGTAATTATGTGTAATTTAAAACAATTAGGTAAGTACCAGGTTAAAGATATGAATGTATATATCGAGCCTCTTATCGACGAGCTACTAAAGTTATGGGTTAGCATCACAATGTATGACATTTGTAAACCGACCGGGGAGAAGAAATTTAAATTCTGTGGAATACTTTTATGGACAATTCATCATACCCTTGGACTAACACATTTTAATGGTATGTAGCATTCTAATATTGTTCTTTTATACTATATAATTTTTTAATGATATCATGTTGCATGTTTAATTTTTAAATAATCTCATCGTATAATTTACATTAATCCATTTGTTGTAGGTCTTCAAAATAAGAATAAATTTGCATGTCTAGTTTGTGGTCCTAAGATGAAGTATCGTGATGCAGGAGCATTGCAAGCAAGCAGAGCGGAGGACAACTGGATACGCACCAGCGCATATTTTGAAGATATTTTGAAATTTCAAAAGGATGACACATTGATGTAATATCAAGAGAGACATAATTGCTCTTAAATGTTTTGGGAATTATAATGCAGATATTGAGCATTGCTCTCATCTGTCAGTTGTAGGCAATTAATGTAATGAATGTAAAGTAGATGTAGACTTTAATTTGATTAGATAGCTTAGA
Source organism: Picea sitchensis (assembly GCA_010110895.2). Classification (NCBI taxonomy): domain Eukaryota; kingdom Viridiplantae; phylum Streptophyta; class Pinopsida; order Pinales; family Pinaceae; genus Picea; species Picea sitchensis. Next base: position 13,281 of record SNQJ01S0026978.1, read on the forward strand.
GATGTAGGAGGGAAAACTCTAGAAATCTCCCTCGTATGTATTGTATTGTATCACTATTCTCGATTGTAAGAGTAGAGTTGTAGAGCAAGTGAATAGGAGAGCAGGGAAGAACAGAGACTGTAGAAGTTGTATAAGAAGATAGTAGTTGTTATAGAACCCATGTACATAATCCCATGAGTTAATATAAGAATGCTTTGACTCAATTTCATGGTGTTGTAATGAATATTGTTTTCATCTATTGAATGGTATATTTACAGTTTGCTTATATGCTCTGTTATGCATTTGTTTCAATGCTTGGTGTGTATGATTTCATGTTGAACGTATGAAGTCTGTGAGAGGGAAAGTATGATTTTCAATTGTTTCTCATCTTGAGAATTCCTGCAAAGAGCGCAATGAAGGTCTGCAAGGAGTGTGTTTACTAGATTCTAAGTTTCATCTTAGAAATCACAGGAGGGATATTATTGTTCTCATACTAGCAGAAGTGCAAGTATAACATAGATTCATGCAAGGTGTGCACAGGCAGGTTGAATTATTAGAATTTTATAACCAAGCGAGTTGTGGAAGAACTATTGTCGCAAGGATTGCACAGAGTTGGAAGTTTTCAGATAATCGTAGATTATCATGAAGGCCGCAAGGAGTGCATGCAATAATACTTTAGAATCTTTGAGTTTGCAGCCAACATCAATCTTCGAAGGGATAGAGTCTTGGAAAGTTCAAAGGAAGGATGAGGATCAACGTTACCTCGTAGAAAAAAATCTCAGGAGGAAGAACGCCAAGTTATTTTTCCAGGAGTCTTTGAGAACCTGAACGGATGGTTGAATTTCTCAAGGGGAGAAACACTGATTTTCCATGGACTGTTGGATCCAGTGGATTAATGGGGAGATTAAGACTGAGTGTCTTTTAACACTCACAATCTCAGGAGGATTAGAAACCGTTAGACCTAGATCAATGAGAGTCATTGATTGGAGATTGGAGTTTTGTCCTTTCGAAAGTCAGAATTTAGGAGGAAGTCATTTTCAGGAATCCATGATACGGGAAGTCCCAACACAATCTAGGCCGTCAAATCGTGAAAGAATCAGGGTTGGTTCTTGTAATTGCCTATTAACTAAACAATCAAGTGTTACATAAATTGTCAACCCAGGGAAGTCTGTTTATTTCAAAGGCAATCACACACTGTATATGCTCAATCTCAAAATCAATCTAGAGTTGTAGTAAAAGTACATTAATCACACCTTGCCTTGAACAAACTGAAGTTCTACTTTGAATTACAGAAAAGAAGCCTACCTATTGCAGAGTTCAAAGTTTAAGGAAATGATTATCCGAAGAATCCTGGATTACATTAAGAAACAACAACCTAGGAAAGAAATTGTTCAAGATACTGCAAAAGGAAAGACCAACTATCCTGTAATAGAGAACATGACCCTATTCCCCAAGCAGGAATCTTCAACACCTGTTTCCGACTATCACACTTTCATGAACTCATTACTAATCAAAATGATTGACACGTACTGAAGGCTAATTATCTCCTAACAGAGAACATGACCATATTCCCCAAGCAAGAATCTTCAACACCTGTCTCTGATTATAAAACTTTCATAAATTCATCAGACAAAATTACCGATCAGAATGATTAACAGTTACCCAAGCATGAATTATATGAAAACAATGTAACAACCAGTAAAGCAGAGTTTCAGCAAAACAAAATTTAATCAAGGCGTGAACAGAAATAATACTAACACACTACAGAACTAATGGGTGAATCTTGTGAATAAGGTGGGCCCTCCCTTCTCACAATATTACCCAGAAACAAAAGGAACTAAGAGGAAATGCTCAGCATAATCTTGTATTCATCTGTCAACTGTATCATGTTACAATGTCTAAAGTGAACACGCCCTTCTCTGTAATTCCTTTCTAGCCAAAAAAGGATCCCTTCTAATGATGATTTCCCCTTATTTAAAGAGGAGAATCACCTCAATACAATTGATCATCAAATTACATGTGCACATACGAATCCTATTCTTAGTCGGATCTTCTATACTAGAATAGGATATCTTGATCTCCCATAACAGAATGCTATTAAAATAGTTGGATTTTTGCGGCCGGTGTAACAAATTCTTTATTTATCTTGTTACTGTTGTTGTATACTATTTCAGCATCACAAATCACGGACTGTTTCAGAAACAGGATTTGCATTCTGACTGTTTCAGCAACGTGGTCTCAAGCAACAGCGATGGTTATGCTGGCTTAAGGTGTGGCTATTGTGGCCAGTGTAACGACTCCTCTTACTGTTGTGTGAATTGTTGTTTCAGCATCGCAGACCACGGACTGTTTCAGCAATGGGGTTTGCGTGCTTTTGACTGTTTCAGCAACGAGCCTTCAAGCAGCAACAATAATCTGCAGTTCGAACTGTTTCAGCACTATATATTTCTAATCGATGGTTAAGTATGAGAGTAATGTAAAATTACATGTAAAACAAATTAAACATATAATAAAGAGAAGAGATGTTATATACCTTTGGAAAGATAGGGTAAGGTGATAATGTAAGCTTAAATGTGAGTGGAAAAAGGATGTAATGGTAGCAAAAAGTGTGAGCAAAAAGGTACATTATAGGGTCCCAAAAATCAGGACGGTTGATATTTGGAGAGGAAGTTGCGAGTTCATAGTTCAGGAAAAGGATAAGAGTTTCATCGCGAACTCCTGAGTCACGAAATCCTGATGCGCTGAGAGGAGAGGCCCCAGGACTTGGCTGAAGGTCATATGTCGGTAGCATAAGGGAGGAGCTAAAGACCCATTATCCATTTTCGGAGTTTCGGGAGTCGAAGGAGTCAAGGGGACTCACAATAGAGGTTCAGAAGTTGTGAAATCTAAAACACTTTTAGAGTTAATTCAGTGGTCACATCGGGTGGTCACGTGGAGTGGAGGTACATGCCTAGGGATTGTTCATGCAGGTGTAAATTCTAATAAGGCCATGTGGGTTTACATGCATTTAATATTCTAGTGGGAACTAAAGAGTCATTTTGGGTCAGGGAAATAGGAAGATCCAAAGATCGAGAGGTCAAGAAAAACCTGCTGAGGTAGGGGTGTTGCCTCAGGTCATATTATAGAATACAACTTTGTTTTATGTAAGAAAAGGAAGACAGAGGAAAGTTGTGATTTGAATTTGTGCGGAATATTGAAACAATGTCGCCAAGAAGACGTCAAGAGAGACCTATGCCCGATCCATTTGTGGAAAGGGAAATGAAAGAACTTCATGCTCAATTAGATGCTATGAAGACAACACAGAAATGAACACCTGATACTGGAGATATCAGTGAAGCTGAAAGAGAAAATGAATATGGAGACGAAGAAGAAGTTGTAGCCGAAGATGCTGCATAAGAACGTCTATTCAAAGTTGTTGCAAGAATAGGTGTCAGAGAAAAAATGGACATCCAGATGTAGGAAGGCAACTTAGACGTTGAGGAGCTGCTAGATTGGTTTAGAGCTCTAGATAAATACTTTGATTATTAGGATATCGAAGAAGATAAGAAACTAAAGAACACAATCACTAGATTGAAAGGGCATGCAACACTGTGGTGGGATGAACTGCAGACTGACAGGCGTTGTAAAGGAAACAAAGAGTCAAAAGTTGGGATATAATGGTCACCAAGATGAAAGCCAAGTTTATACCCAGATATTAAAAAATTAATATGTTTCGAAGAATGAATAATTTGAGACAGAAAGGGATGACAGTGAAGGAGTATACTGAGGAATTTTACAGGTTAAACATTAGAGTTGGTCATCGCGAGAGTGATGATGAAAAATTCACCAGATACATTAATGGCTCGAGATATGAAATTCAAGATTATATGAGCATGGTGACAATCAAGAATGTGGAAGATTCTTATCAAATTTATTCAAAGGTAGAAGTAAAATTGCCCCAAAAGAAAGGTCAAAGGGGCAGAGGTAGAAATCAGAGCAGAGCTAAAGTAATTTCATTGGTAGAGTACAGAAGCCCAAAGATGAAGAAAATAAGCCTCATAACCACCCAGAAAGGGGAGGAAGCTCACAAGGAGGATAGCATGCCGACATGAACACTTTTCCTCGAGAAAGAGGAAGAGAGAGAGGTAGATGAGGTGAAATAAAGTGTTTTTTCTGTGGAAAGATCAGACACAAATATTTTGAATGTCCCGATAGAAAAAGGGGTGGAGGAGGAGAAGCTCACATTTCAAAAGAACAAAGGTGATATGTTGAGGAAACAAATGAAGAAGGTGGAAGATCCTTAATGATGAGGAAAATTCTCTTGAAGTCGGAGAAAGAGATGGAGAATCCAGTCTAGAGAAACAATTTGTTCAAAACTGCTTGCAAGACCAAGGATAGGGTATGCAAGGTGATAGTTGACAGTTGAAGTACATAGAATCTAGTATCCACAGAAATGGTGGAGAAGACATAATTGGAAACAGTTGCACATCTGAGCCCATACAAGGTTTCGTGGTTGTAAAAAGGACATCAGGTAATTGTCACTAAACAGTGTTTAGTTGAATTTAAGATAAGGGGATATAGATATGATATCTTATGTGATGTTATTCCCATGGATGTTTGTCATCTTTTGTTGGGGAGGCCACGGAAATATGACAGGAATGTTTTTCATGATGGGAGAAAGAACACATATACCTTGGATAATAATGGTAGAATGCGTATGTTGCTACCAATTGAATACAAGAAGGTGAAAGAAGAAACAAGTAATACTATACTTCTCATGAGTGGGAAGGAACTTCTTGATGAAGTCAAGAAAGATGAAGAAATACAGTTTGTTGTGGTGAGAAAACCTAGAGTCATCTTGACCAGTACCTCAATATATGATCTACCTAAGGAGATTCAGGAAATGCTCGAGAATTTCGTTGATATAGTGCTGGATGATTTACCTTGTTCGTTTTCGCTCATCAGAAGTATAATCCATCACATCAACCTTATAATAGGGGCAAGTTTTCCAAGCAAAGAAGCATACAAATTGACATTGCAAGAGAATGAAGAAGTTAAGAAGAAAGTCCAGGATTTGATGGACAAAGGGTTGATTAGATAAAGCATGAATCCATGCGTTGTGCCAACATTATAAATTCCGAAGAAGGATGGTGAATGGAGGATGTGTACAGACTCGAGGGATACAAACAAACTCACCATCAAGTATAGATTTCCTTTACCCAAGATGGATGACTTGATGGATTGCTTGAGTGGAGCAAAGTTTTTTTCAAAAATTGATTTGAAAAGCGGATATCATCAGATTAGAGTGAGGGAAGGTGATGAATGGAAGAAAACAGTCAAGACGAATGAAGGGTTGTATGAATGTCTTATCATGTCGTTTGGTTTGACGAATGCACCAACTACTTTCATGATATTGATGAACGATGTCTTGAAAAATTTCATTGGAATGTTTGTAATTGTGTATATTGATGATATACTAATCTTCAGTAAGACTGAGGAAGAACATTTGAGATATTTAAATATAGTGATGAGGAGGTTACAGCAAGAGAAGTTGCTGAGAAATCTGAAGAAGGCATCTTTCATGAAGACGAAACTCATTTGTTTGGGGTTCGTGATCTCTTCGAATGAGTTGAAGATGGATCGTGAGAAGGTAAAAGAAATAAAAGAATGTCTATCACCAAGGAATATATTTGAAGTCAGAAGATTCCATGGATTAGATATTTTTTTACAGGAAGTTCATCATGAATTTTAGTGGAATTTCTATATCAATGATGGACACAGTCAAGAAAAAACATAAATCTTTTCATTGGATAGAAGAAGCAGAGAAAAGTTTCAAGTTGTTGAAGGAGAAAATAACTGGACAACCAGTTCTGGTTTTGCCAGACTTCAGTAAGACATTTCAAGTGAGATGTGACACAAGTGGATTTGTGATTGGAGCAGTCTTAAGTCAAGACAATAGATCAGTTGCATACTTTACTGAGAATTTGAATGATGCCAAGAGAAATTATTCCATGTATAATAAAGAGTTTTATTCCATCATACAATCACTGAAGAAATGGATGAACTACCTGGTTCCGAAAGAGTTTTTTTTGTATAACAACAACTAGGACTTACATTTGTAACTAGATAGGAAAAAATGAACCAGAAACATGAAAAATGGGTTGAATTTATGCAGAACTTTACTATTGTTATAAAGAACATTTTGGGGAATGCTAACAAGGTTGTTGGTGCATTGAGCAGGAAATGTTTGATTCTGCAGGAGTTTTTTGTGAAGACCTTAGGTTTTGATAGACTTAAGGGCATGTACAGAGATGATTTAGATTTTAAGGATGCCTATGAAGCATGTGAGAATCTTGTTCTGAGAGATAGAAGCTAATGGATTGAATAATTGATCCAGGATGGATTATTATTCAAAGGAAATCAGTTGTGTATCCTGAAGAGTTCTATGAGAGAAAACCTTTTAAAGGAAAATAATAGTGGGGGATTCACTGGACACTTCGGTCGTGACAACACATTTCTGCAATTAAACAGTTTGTATTATTGGCCAAGGATGAGGACAGATGTCAAAAAATTTGTCAATAAATGTAGAATTTCCAACACACAAAGGGGAAAAGACATAATACAGGGTTGTATCAACCATTTCTAGTACCAGAGAGGTTGTGGGACGTGGTAATCATGGAATTTTTGTTAGGACTTCCAAGGACACAAAGAGGTTGTGATTCCATATTTGTGGTACTCGATGGATTCTAAAAAATGACACATTTCATTCCATGTCAGAAAACCAGTGATGCAATACACATTGCAAATCTGTTTTTCAAAGAAGTTGTTCGAGTTCATCGTTTACCCAAGAGTATTGTTTCAGACAGAGATACCAAATTTGTTGGTCATTTTTGGAGGAAACTATGGAAAAATATAGGGATGAATTTATCTTTTAGCTCAGCATATCACCCTACTATAGTGGGAAAACTCCCCTACATACTACACTAGGGTTATAAAGTGTAGGCAGAGCTAACCATCTAAAGTCTCCTACTTTTAACAACTATCCCGACAACACTCCACATTCATGCATAAAGTACAAAGTATAGAGATCCAATAGTCTTACCTTAAACTCCATGTTTGGATTCGATCCCTTTGCGTTCAGTTGCTTCTCGACTGCAAGTCTCCTCCTAAGGCTGACTTGCATTCACCAAAAGATAAAAAAATAACTGCCAACATGCATTCTATATAAAAATTAGTGGGTTAGATGTCATAACAAAATGTAGATCAAACATGAAGATTGAATACATCATATGATGGGATGAAAAAAGTACTTATTTATATTAATCTCATAGAGTTACTTACAAAATGAGATTGGTGACTGCTCCTCGATCTCGATCCTAGGCTCCTCTTCACCAAGCTCCAACTGCTTCCACATATCCTTCTTCTCTCACACTTCTCTCTAGAGAATGGGCATATGCTTATCAATAAGGAAAAAGGAAAGAATAGGGAATTCAAGCTCAAAACTCACAATGTGGCTACAAATTCTTGGGGCAAGTGGGGAAAGTGAAATGGGCAGAGATTCATTGTAACTATCTTTATCCTTGGAATGAGACCCCGACACCTCTTTTTATATGAAAAAAATATGGTTATTCGGTTGGGTGACAAGATATAGGTGGTCAATTGGTTAAGAAACCACCCAAAATCCCGTAATCTCAACGAATCCCTGACAACTTTTTAGTTTTTGCAAATTTTGTGGGTATACGTGGTCTATAATGATACAACTAGGTTACGTACGTGGGCCATAGTGGTGCAGCTAGTGGACATACGTGGTCAGTAGTGGTGTATGGCGCATACATATTCAAAAATAGTGTTTTTAAGAAGAGTTGTTTTGTATTGGCTTGGCAAAAATACTAAGTAATATGGCCTGATGCCAGGTATGCATGTATGGTGCAATTTAGGGTTATAACAGATGGCTCATAATGTGTGAGTGGTGCAGACCCCCAAACCCTCAGTTCCAAGGTCCGCGTAGGATCACTCTAATCTTCCCTTTGAGTCTAATTGACTCGTTGGTTTCCCCTCGGGAAATACCCTTCACACTCAACAATGTATCCATAGGTCCTTATGGATGTGCCCGTGTGATCAAACACGAAGAATCAACCCAAATCTTCCGATCAAACAATATGATCACACATTTCGTGATTTCAGAACTTCATATTTCATGACTTCGCGACTTCTTCTTACGAGGTTCTCGACTTCTCAACTGTCGAAACCTGAAATGCCGACTCGCCGAAATTCTTATCACGTTTCAACATTTCAAGAGTCTCAGAACAAAGAAACCCAATCCCTTGTCCTCGGAAATGTCGAAATGTCGAATTTCGACAAGCTATCAAATGCTAGTCCCACAACAAACTTCTCACTTCATCAAGATTTCGGACTTCGTGATTTCGTGAATCTAGATGAAAAGCTCCCAACTCTCTAACCTTTGAACCCCGAAATGGTCAACGAGGATTGACTCCACCTTTTTTACGAGGACACACCACCTGTCCACTCAACCACTTCCTATCTCTGACGTAGACTCCTGCCACTTGGCACTCTTTCGGGTATTTGGAACTTTCGCTCCCAAAGTGCTATCTCCTCCATCTCCTGATACCCGAAGTGTCGATATCTTGAACCTCTAACCAAACTCTTGTTGCAACTCACGACTTTGGAATTTTTGTTTCACTGTTCTCAACTCCTTGGCATTAGGATCCCCGAAATACTGAAATGATCTGACGGCTGGTGCAAATCACGATCAACAGTCCACATTGATTCTGGATCCTAGAGTGGAAAGCTTGCTTGCCTTTAACAACCCTACAACTTCTCTAGATCCTACAGTCCTCGTTGTTTCGGGGATTCTCCATAGAAAATTCCGACCACTCGTTTCCTCCTTGGAGATTTCTGTGAAATCGCCAAAGTATCCCTTCACCTGCACTTGGCCTCTACAAAGTAACTTCGCTCTGTCTCCCCTTTGATTATGTAAAAGGCACCAACCCTCCTGAGATTTTTTTACAAACTCGAGTATTCAAAAAGACTCTTGCACACACTCCTTGTG
>SNQJ01S0026978.1:22924-46071 GCA_010110895.2 Picea sitchensis
AAGTTATGAACTTCCAACTAGCCTGCACACACCTTGCATGGCTATTGTGCCTCACTTGCACTTCTACGGGAATGAGAACAATGGTATCTCTCCTGAGATTTCAGAGATAACTCTGAACCTTCGTCAACGCATTCCTTGCAGACGATTTCACTGCACCACTTGCAGGAACTTCTCACTCAGGAAGAGAAACAATTGAAACTCATTCTTTCTCTCTCAGACTTCAAACATTTAACATGAAATCATACATTCACACAATGTTAAAGCATATGGATAAAAGAGAGAATAAACAACCATAAGCATACCATTTAGCATGTATACACAGAAAACATCATAACACCATGAATATGAATCAAAGCTTCATATATTAATTCAGAACTTTTGTACATGGGTTCTTCTCTAAAACATTATACTACAACTCTCTCCTTCTGCTCTATGCTCTATGATATTTGATTGTTAATGTTACAATGACACAAAGGTGAGGGTGTCTATAGTCGGTTTTCCCTCCTACACTCTAAACTGTCTAATCTGGAATTTAAATCTACCTACTTACATTAATTATGCATAAATGCCTTTACCTACTACAGATGAGAGAAAATCATTCATGATATGTTTACATCCTCCAAAATATAAATGCAAGGTACTCCTTATTACATTAATATTTCAAAAACATTCCAAAACACTTTTTCAATGTGTTGAAATGTGTTGGCGCTCATCCCAGCTGTCTTTGGCCCCCACACTTGCTTGTTGCTGGCAATGCTCCTGCATCATACTCCCTCGCTTGAAAATTTTCATGGACTCTTGTTCATGATCTCTTGCATAGTATGTCCATGCTTATGAATTTCTGCTTCATTTTCCCAACTGGCATCTTCAACCGGATGTCCCTTCCATTTGACTGAGTATTCAAAACACTCTTTCCTCCTAGTCTTCTTGTTGATCCTCTTGTCAAGTATACTTTCCATCTGTGGATTTTCAGCTACAGGCATTTGTTTAGTCCACTGAACCTCTGTCTGTCCATTCTCTGCTCCCGCTTTTCCAGCTCTATAAGGGTACAAATCTGAGATATTGAATATCGGTGAAATTCTAATCCCATCGGGTAATTCAATCTCATATGCATTTGCCCCAAATTTCTTCAAGACCCTGCATGGTCCAATCGTTTTCATCTTCATCTTGTTGTATGTTCCTTTTGGGAACATTTCTTTCCTCAGATGTGCAAAAATCAGATCACCAACTTCAAATTGAAGCTTGCGCTTGTGTTGATCTACTCTTCACTTGTACTATTGACTTGAATTATACAATCACTCCCTCACTTGGCTATGAAGTTCCTTCATTGCTTCTGGAAAATCCTCTGCACTAGCACTTTTGAACTCAGTATGTTCTGAATCTTTCAATTCAGACACTCCCTTGGGTTGCATTCCATAAACAATCTGAAATGGACTATGCCCTGTGCTTCTGTTGATTGAATCATTGTAAGCAAATTCCTCCTGTGGTAGAATGTGATCCCACTCACTGTGGTGTTCAGTCACTAGGCTCCTTAGCAAATATCCCAAGATTTTGTTTATAACTTCTGTCTACCCTTCCATATGAGGATGATAAGCTGAGCTAAATGACAAACTTGTCCCCAAATTCTTCCATAAAGTCCTCCAGAAATGTCCCACGAACTTGGTGTCTCGATCTAAAAAAATACTTCTTGGCAAGCTGTGAAGTCTAACAACTTCTTTGAAAAAAGGTTTGCAATGTGAGTTGTGTCGCTGGTTTTCTGGCATGGTATAAAATGTGCCATATTTGAAAATCTAACGACTACCACAGAGATTGAATCACAACCTCTTTGCATCCTTGGCATCCCTAATACAAAATCCATTCTCACTGCATCCCATGGCCTTTCTGGTATGGGTAATGGCTGGTATAAACATGTGTTTTTCCTTTTTCCTTTTGTGTGATGACAAATTCTACATCTGTCTAGAAACCTTTTTACATTTTTCCTCATCCCTGGCCAAAAATATGAGCCATTCAACTTTGATAATGTTTTATCATGACCGAAATTTTCGGCCAATCCTCCACTGTGTTTTCCTTTCATCAGATTCTCCCTCATGGAGCATTTTGGAATACATAGATGATTGCCTCTGAATAATAATCCATCCAGGATCATATATTCATTCCATTGAATTCTGTCTCTGAGAATTGGATTCTCAGATGCCTCATATGCCTCTTTAAAATTTGGATCGTCTCTGTACATTTCTTTGAGATTATCAAAACCCAAAGTTTTGACTTTGAATTCCTGCATCAACAAACATTTCCTGCTCAAAGCATCAACAAATTTGTTAGCAGTTCCAGAAATATGGTTAATTACAAAAGTAAAATTCTGCATGTATTCAACCCATTTAGCATGCTTCTGGTTCAACTTGTTATGTTGAGTCACGAATTGCAAAGCATGATTGTTGCTATACAAAACAAACTCTTTAGGAACCAAATAATGTCTCCACATCTTCAGTGCTTGTATGACAACATAAAATTCTTTGTCATATGTGGAGTACTTAACTTCCACTTCATTCAGTTTCTCATTGAAGTATGCGACTGACCTGTCATCTTGGCTCAAGACTGCTCCAATTGTAAATCCACTCGCATCGCACTTGACCTGGAACATCTTACTGAAATATGGCAACACCAGAATTGATTGTTCAGTAATCTTCCTCTTCAACAGATTGAAACTTTTCTCCGCTTCCTTTGTCCAGTGAAAATATTTGTGTCTTTTCTTCACCGTGTCCATCATCGGTGTGCTAATTCCACTAAAATTTCTCATAAATTTCCTATAGAAACTATCCTATCCATGGAAACTTATAACTTCAAATATACTCTTCCGTGATGGCCAATTCTTAATGGCATCCACCTTCTCCGGATCCATTTTCAACTCATTTCCAAAGATAACAAAACCCAAATAAATGAGTTATGTCCTCCTAAATGTTGATTTCTTCATACTTATCAGCAACTTTTCTTACTTTAATCTCCTCATCACTGTAGCCAAATGATTCAAGTGTTCATCTTCCGTCTTGCTAAAAATCAATATATCATCAAGATATACGATGACAAATTTTCCTATGAAATCCTTCAGGACTTCATTCATCAACCTCATGAAAGTACTAAGTGCATTTGTTAAGACAAATGGCATAACAAGCCATTCATACAGCCCTTCATTTGTATTGAATGTTGTCTTCCATTCGTCACCTTCTCCCATTCAGATTTGATGATATCCTTTTTTCAAATCAATTTTTGAAAAAAACTTTTCTCCACTCAAGCAATCCATCAAGTCGTCCATCCTTGGAAATGGAAATCTATACCTGATGGTAATCTTATTGATCGCCCTCGAGTCTCTGCACATCCTCCAGCCTCCATCTTTCTTTGGGATGAGCACTGTTGGAACAACGCATGGACTCAAGATATCTCTAATCAACCCTTTGTTCATTAAATCTTGGACCTGTCTCTTGACCTCTTCATTCTCCTACAGCGTCAATATGTATGTTGCATTGTTTGGTAAACTAGAACTAGGTATAAGATCAATATGATGTCTTATACTTCTGATAGGTGGCAATGAACGAGGTAGTTCGTCCACTACTATATCAGCGAACTCTTCCAACAACTCCTGGATTTCCTCTAGTAAATCATCCACTCTTGTATTGGTTAAAACAATTCTAGGCTTCTTGACCACAATGAATTGTGTATCTTCCTTCTTATTAACCTCCTTAAGGAGTTCCTTCCCACTCATGAGAAGTACAGTGTTTCTTACCTCAGGTTTCGCTTCTTTATCCTTAATCGGTAATAACATGTGAGTTCTCCCATTCTTCTCCAGGGTGTATGTGTTATTTCTCCCATCATGAATCACATTTCTGTCATATTTCCACAGTCTACCCAACAATAGATGACAGACATCCATGGGAATGACATCACATAGTATTTCATATTTATATCCTCCTATTTTAATTTCAACTAAACATTGTTTAGTGACATTTACCTTATGTCCTTTTTGTAGCCACAGAACTCTGTATGGGCTTGGATGTTCAATAGTCTCCAACTCCAGCTTTTCTACCATCTCTGTAGAAATGAGATTGTCTGTGCTACCAGTATCCATGATGACTTTGCATACCCTATCTTTCATCTTGCAAGCAGTCTGAAAAAGCATGTTCCTTTGGACTGGGTTCTCTGCCTCTTTCTCTGGCGTTAAGAGGAATTTTCTCATCATCAGTGATCTTCCACCCTCAGCATCTTCTGCCTCAACATTCCATCTCTGTGCTTCAGAAATGTGAGTTTCAACTACTTCTTTCTTTCTATCTGGACAATCATAGAATTTGTGTCCATTTTTTCCATAGGTAAAGCATTTCATTTCTCCACCTCTACATCTTCCTCTTCCTCTGGTTCAAGGATAAGCATTCTTATCAGCATACTGTCCTCTCTGTGAGCTTCCTCCTCTCTCATGCTGAGTTTGAGGTTTCTTTCCCTCCTCTTGAGGTATTTGAGTTCTGTCTTGGGCAATTGTTTTTCCTCTAGTCTAACTTCTTCCTCGACCTCTTTGACCTTGCTTTCAGCTCAGTTTTTCTTTAGCTTTCAGAGCCATATGATAAGCATCTTCTATATTCCGAATGATCATCATGATCATCTCATCTTGGATGTCATATATTAGACCATTCATGTATCTGGAAACCTTTTCATCATCACTTTCCCGATGACCTGCCCTGATGTTTAGTTTGTAGAACTCTTAAGTGTATTATTTCACTAACATCAACTTCTATCTCAAGTTATACACCCTCCGAAACAGAGTAATTTGATAATACTTGGGTATGAATTTTGCTTTCATCTTTGCAACCATTCTATCCCAACTCTTGATTTCCTGCTTGCCTTTGCAGTGTTTGTCAGCCTACAATTCATCCCACCATAATGTTGCATGCCCTTTAAGTCTAGTGACAACATGTTTGACCTTCCAGTCTCCCTCGACATCCTCATAGTCAAAATATTTATCCAGAGATCTAATCCAATCTAGAAGCTCTTCAACATCCATGTTTCCCTCATACATGGGAATCTCCATCTTTTCCCTGGCACCTATCCTTGCGATAGCCCTGAATAGGTGTTCATCTACAACATCTTCGACTGCGACTTCTTCTCCATGTCCAACTTCATTTTCACTGTTAGCCTCAATGATATCCCCAGTGTCGACTGTGCGCCTCTATGCTATCTCCATGTCATCAAGACTGGCACGTAGTTCACACATTTCCCTTTCCACTGCTGGATCAACCATTGGTATATCTCTTCTTCTCGATGGCATGGATGAGAAATATTCTTCCTTCCTATGCTATAGAAAACAAATAACTTCTTCTGGGCTCTGATACCAAATGGTACAGACCCCCAAACCCTCAGGTCCAAGGTCAGCGCAGGATCGCTCTAATCTGTCCTTTGAGTCTAATTGACTCTTTGGTTTCCCCTCGGGAAATACCCTTCACATTCAACAGTGCATTCACAGGTCCTTATGGATGTGCCCGCGTGATCAAACATGAAGCATCAACCCAAATATTCTGATAAAACAATATGATTACACATTTCATGATTTTGGAACTTCGGATTTTGTGACTTTGCGACTTCTCCTTCCGAGGTTCTCGACTTTTAAATTGCCAAAACCCGAAATGTTGACTCACCGAAATTCTTATCACGTTTCACGATTTCGGGAGTCTCGGAACAAAGAAACCCGATCCCTTGTCCTCGAAAATTCCGAAATGTCAAATTTCGACATGCTATCAAATGGTGGTCCCACATTGGACTTCTTACTTCATCAGAATTTCGGACATTGCAATTTTGCGAATCCAAATGCAAAGCTCCCAACTCTTTAACCTTCGAACCCTGAAACGGTCAACGAGGATTGACTCTGCCTTTTTGACAAGGACACGCCACTTGTCCACTTAAGCACTCCCTATCTCTGACGTAGACTCCTGCCACTTGGCACTCTTTCGGGTTTTCAGGACTTTCTCTCCCAAAGGATTGTCTCCTCCATCTCCCGATACCTGAAGTGTCAAAATCCTGAACCTCTAACCTAACTCCTGTCGCAACTCACGACTTCAGGATTTTCGTTTCACTGTGCTCAACTCCTTGGCATTTGGATCCCCGAAATACCAAAATGATCTGACGGCTGGTGAAAATCACGATCAACGGTCCACGTTAATTCGGGATCCTAGAGTGGAAATCTTTCTCGTCTTTAACCACCCTACAAATTCTCTAGATCCTACAGTCCTCATTGTTTCAGGGATTCTCCATAGAAAATTCCGACCGCTCGTTTCCTCCTTGGAGGTTTCTGCGAAATGGCCAAAGTATACCTTTACCTGCACTTGGCCTCTACAAAGTGACTTTTCTCTGTCTCCCCTTTGATTATCTCAAAGGCACTAACCCTCCTGAGCTTTATTTACAAACTCAAGTCTTCAAAAAGACTCCTTCATGCACTCCTTGCGGCAACCCTTCAAATACTTCTAAGTATTTGAACTCTCTCGACTCTGTGCACTTTTTTGCAATACAAGTCCTTCAACCCTTCTCTTGGTTGCTAAGTTATGAACTTCCAACTAGCCTGTGCACACCTTGCATGGCCTTTGTGCCTCACCTGCACTTCTACGGGAATGAGAACAATGGTATCTCTCTTGAGCTTTCATAGATAACTATAAACCTTCGTCAACGCACTCCTTGTAGACGATTTCACTGCACCCCTTGTAGGAACTTCACACTCAGGAAGAGAAACAATTGAAACTCATTTTTTCTCTCTCAGACTTCAAACATTCAACATGAAATCATACATTCACACAATGTTAAAGCAAATGCATAACAGAGAGAATAAACAACCATAAGCATACCATTCAACATGTATACACAAAAAACATCATAATACCATGAATCTGAATCAAAGCTTCATATATTAATTCAGAACTTTTTCACATGGGTTCTTCTCTACAACTTTCAGCTACAACTCTCTCCTTCTACTCTATGCTCTATGATCTCTGATTGTTAATGTTACAATGACAAAAAGGTGAGGGTGTCTATAGTCGGTTTTCCCTCCTACGCTCTAAACTGTCTAATCTAGAATTTAAATCTACCTACTTACATTAATTATGCATAAATTCCTTTACCTACTACAGATGAGAGAAAATCACTCATGATCTATTTACATCCTCCAAAATATAAATGCAAGGTACACCTTATTACATTAATATTTCAAAGACATTCCAAAACACTTTTGCAACGTGCTAAAATGTGTTGGCACTATCCCAATTGTCTTCCGCCCCCGCGCTCGCTTGTTGTTGGTGATGCTCCTGCATCAGTGAGGTCAGAAGAGAATATGATGGCCAAAATACATTACAAATATTTACCAACGTACAAAGCGAGTGAGCCCGAGACCAAAGTTCTGGAGGTGGCATCTGCAAAATAACAATTGTCTCACTAAGGTGGGCATACCCATGCTCAGAATGAAATAAATCATAGTTGTCAATCAAATGCACTTAAGATCCATGTCATATAACTATATAAAGTGTATCCGCAAGAAATAGAATCTACATCTCAAAATCAAATATATACATGTATAGTATCCATCTTCAAGAAGCCAACAATGCCTGATGACTGGAGATGAGGTCTTCAAAGCTCGAGAAACAACTTCAAGATCTTCAAAAATTGGGTAGGAGTGTAATGTGAGTGTACAACTTCACTACCCAGAGGTCTTCGACGGCTCGTCGGGGAACAGACAAGAGGATCTTGGTGATCAAGTAGAGAACTTCATTGATTTCAAACAAGGACTTGATTGGACTTTACAGATGGTCGGGCATGAGGTAAAGAGACAAACTGCATAAATTCCGACTGAAGTTGGGTAAAACTTCCCCTGGAAAATAGCATGACTAATGATCAGACTCAAGGAGCATGACATTGACATAAGTTCACGATGCAGGAGGCAATGCAAACTCTCCATGTGTTTGGAAGGATAACCAAATGGAGAAGGACACAACTCTATGTTATGAGAACAAATTCCTAAGGTCATATTAAATCCCAAATCTTGATGAACAAACAAAAGGATGTGCTTTGTCTAAGGGCAATGCATTGTGCTACCATAAAAAGAAAATACCTTTTTCATCCTCTTTTTGGGGTATATATATATATATATATATTTTTGTCTTTTCCAATATTTTTAAAGATCAAAAAAGAATAAAAGAATTCTACGTTACAAAGGAGGAACTAGTGTCACAAGCATACTAGTTCCAAGTGCAAGGAACACACTAATGCTTAGAGAAAGGAGACATGTACAAGGAAAGGACACTCGAGAAAATTCCTCCATGGGTCAAGGTGTTAAGATGCAAAGGAAAAGTGCTACAAGGGTTTCATAAAAGGCATGCTTCAAAGGTTCATTTGAGAGAAACATGGAGATGAAATTAGGCCAAATACATAGGAATTCAAATGCGATTAATAAGACACAATGATAACATCCTTCAATGTAATTTTAAATGAGCCTAGAGAAGGTAAGCTCAGTGGTTTTTCATTTTTAGAGAGTCTAAAAAAGTGCAAACGAAGACTCCACTGGGGTACCTTTTTCGAAAATAGTCTAGTCGGATCGAAAAAGGGGTAAACTATCACCGAAAAGATATCTATTCAAAACCATTTTAACGAGTGTGACAAAGACAAGATCACTCGACAATATTTTCAATTTTAAGGAGTCTGAAAAGAGATTAACTATGGACTCGGTGCCTTTTTCTAGATTCAGTCTCCTTATCTCGAAAAAGGTGAAATTTATTGAGCAGAATTGTTCGATGAGATGAATCTCCCAAGGTGTACTTTGTTCCTCCTTAATATATAGGCCAAAAAAGGGGTAAACTCATTCCAGTAGATGTTTTTTTGAACCAATTAATGAGTGTGAAGGAACAAGGTCACTCGATGATCTTTTCACTTTTAAGGATTTTGAAAAGAGCTTAACTATGGAATCTATAATGGATGTTCTTTTGGACCGATTTAACGAGTGTGAAGAAAAAATCTCACTCGACGATCGTTTCAATTTTAGGGAGTCTGAAAAGAGCTTAACTATGGACTCCGTGGGGGATCCTTTTTCGTAAATTTAGTCCGTCAGGCCCGAAAAAGGGTTAAATTTATACCTGAGAATACTCTTCCAGCGAACTGAAGCCGACGTTCCTAGAGTATACCTTTGTTCATACAATTAACCATATGGACCGAAAAAGGGGTAAACTACTTTTGGACATACATGCCTTCAAATTTGAGTTTGATGAGCGTGAAGGGAAACAAGATCACTCAACAATCTTTTCATGTTTAGAGGGTCTGAAAAGGGACTAAAAGAAGACCCATTTTTTCGGAGTCACGCGGGTGAGGCCAAGAGTGATGAAATATCATACATGTAAAGGCTCAAACTCGTAATTAAGATAAGACTAAAAGGACTCTCGAGCCTAAAGTCATTAAGGAGGACATTGACAACAAAATGCAACCAGGATCTACCTAGGGCATCCATGTGAAGGTAGTCTCTACAACTAAATTAAGACACTTTTAGAGCAGCAATGACGGCTTCATGTCACAATTTGGTGGGTTCAATCCTATGGTAAAGAGAAAAAGAAAACGAGGTGAAACAAGTGGAGGTGGAATCCTAACTTAAATGCACAAAGTTGGAAAAATGACTTTTCACCAAAGGACCTTAAAAGTGCCCCAACTCCCAAAACGTTTGCCCAACCAAAAGTAAAATGTATCGTAACATCCAATGATAAACTCAAGAACCACATTACATGATTTCCAAGCCAGAAAAAATGACAAAAAGGGTCAAAAAATGACAAAAAGGGACAAAAATGTCTATAAATAGAAATTGGCAGCTCATTATCACCATTGCAAATTGATAATTCACCAAAAATTCAAAAACACCCCTTTGTGAAAAAAGTTTATTCTATGAGATTCAGTGGACGAAACAAACTTTCACTAGGACCAAGTAAGTACAAACTAGATCCTTTTGCATTTCCATACTTTATTTTTTCATTTATTTTTGTTTCTTGGGGGGGAGTGCACCCTTAAAAAGGTCAACCCTGCATGTATGTGGGTTATCTAAGCTCATCCTGCATATGCACGTGTGCAAAGAATAATCTTCCCGCGAACATACGCGACTTTGCCCAGTACAACCTGCGTACAACCTCTAAAATATGAAAACAAAAGTGAAAATGCATTATTTAACTCCCCTTTGAACTTGAAAATTTGCAGAATGTATATCCATTGGAGAGAGAGGAAGCATGAGGACATTGATATACTAGTCGAGGAAGACCCTGCTGCTGTCACCACATTAAAACAATGTGGTTTGTGGAAATTATTCTGGTGTACACTCATGAGGGCACAACCCAGGCTGCTAAATGCCTTGGTGGATTACTCGCACCCAGATGCAGAGGTGTTTATGCTCGAGGGATAGTCATTGACTCCAACGAATGAAGATATTTATTTTCTGACTGGCCTCTCGAAGAGAGGGGAACTATTCAACCTTCGTGTTTTTCCTCCTGGGTCTCACAACATTGCCAAGTTGATCAGGCAACACTGCGAGGCTGGAATAGATAAAGTGGGTTCCCTGGTACCGATCCAAAAAATCACCAACCTATCACTAAAAGTTATAGTTTTACTTATTGGGAAGATCAATAGATCTATGGATTTACATCAGGCCTCCCAGGCACATATGCATTGTGTAGTACAGTGCCTAAATGCACGAGTGTTCGATTGGAGCACAACCATGCTAGAGTGCATGAAGAGACAACTCACAGAGTGTTGTGGGTGGAACAATAAGAAATTTTGGTGCATGACTATTATGTTCTCTTTATTCTTTGAGAGGGTACCTAGTCTTTTTCCATGAGAGACAGTATGGGGGCACATGGCCTCCTTCCCAACAATGTGTAGATGGGAAACATTGTTGCCACGATAGGGGGGAGGGAGGACCATTGAGGCCTTCACTGATACATTTTTCGATTGGTGGTCTCGACAGATTCCAAATATAGAGGACTACCCCTATGCCGAGATCAACTTCTCCAGGGATCCTGATATGCCCGTACCTCCTGGAGCAGAGCGAGGAGATTTAGTTATGTTTTCTTTAAAAAAAATAAAAAATTAAGTTTCTTTTTATATATATCATTTTTATGTATACCAGAGTACGTGGCAACTTTGTATCTGTTATGTACATATGTGGGACCAGTGTGTCCAACTGATTTTTCACATAGCAAGCATCGTCCATGACTAGAGGCATTATCAGCAGTGACCACCAGACCAACAACATCAATGAGGGTACCTCCAGCCAAAGAGGCTGACAGAGGTTTGAGACGAGTGGAGAAGAACTTGACCGCACTCACCTGTATTGTTCCCATGGATGAGATCAAGGATCTCCCACAATTTATGCAGCCTCATGTTGTTGGGGTGCCACAGAGATGGGTCCAACTATTTTGATGTTTGGTAAACATTGTAGTCCACTATGGCAGGGCCAATAGGCCCCATTCTTATCTTAGGGTGGACCATTTACGTGTCATGGGAACTCTTTGTGTATTTTTTAGGGCATAAACCCCATGTTATATACCAGACTCGTTATTTTTTGAGGCACTTGCACCCACCTATGTACTCTGATACTTTTGATATATATATATTTATATGTGTGTGTGTGTGTGTGTGTATTTTTGTCTTATGGGTTAAATTTACTTACAAATGTATTTACTTGTGTATGTGTGTGCTTTTTCTTACGTGTGTGCAATATACCAATCTAATACTTGATTAGCTAGAGTATTTGTCATTTGATAAAAATCTCCTAGGACCATGGATATACGTAATGTAATCAAAACAACGTTCTAAGAGATGTACCCTAAGGAATCATCGATGTATATTAGGATCATAAACATGGTAAACCCCATTTAACTGGGACACAATCAGTTGTACATCTACGTAGACCCGAAGGTAAGAGATACCATGCAACAAGGCATCACAAAGAAACTCTATTACTACACTGTATTCGCCGACATTATTTGTAGCGTCACCTAAACAGATACCTCCAGAAGATAACAAATGGCCTTGAGGTGTGAAGATCACCCATGCTGCAAAATCAAGCCTCTGAGTGTGCCATCTAGCACTATCCTCGAATCCAAATAACATGTTTGATTCACTTGACATCTTCCACAGTGAAAACGATGACATAAAAAAGGACACATCCATAAAAAAAAAAGACAAAAACTAAAATGTATAAGAACTATATGTATATACAAGAAGTCCCTCAAGGAGACCCACCTACGAGTAATACTTCTTGAGGTAGAGCCCATTTCTAGGCTCCGCTAAAGCGTTCCCTTCAAAATCAACCAGGCGATAAGCGCCCTTCTTTAATACTTCCTTCATGATGAATGGTTAAAACCACATGGGTTTGAACTTGTCCACCCCCAGGGGATCCCTATCTTGGTCATAGACCATGACAAGGTCTCCTTTGGATAAAATCCGAAGACGAACGAACCGATTATATTGACACTTGACTTTTTTCTTGTGAGCCTTATTAGCCAAGGCTACATCGCATTGTTTCTCATCGAGTTGCTCGAGATATAATAAGAATTCCTCAAGAGGTAAAGTGTCTGGAAATAACTGTACTGCCAACTTAAGAGACAAGATCTGTAATTCTATAGGCAAGAATGCTTTCAACCCATAAACGAGTTGGAAAGGTGAGAAACTAGTGGCATTCTTTATAGACATTCAGTAGGGCCACAATGTCGAGTACAATATCAAATGCCAATTTTACTTGGAGGAATTGATCGTTCGTTGTTGGATGATCTTGAGAGACTTATTCACATCTTCCACCTGACCATTCACTTGTGGGTAATAAGGTGATGAGTGTTCTTGCCTCAACCCTAGATTTGACATTAACGTAGACATCATTTTTTTATGAAAGTGACTGCAATAGTCAGTTCCAATCTCCTTCGAGACGTCAAACCTTGCTATTATCTGATTAAACAAGAAGATATATGTTGTCTCTCCATCATCTTCCAATGTTGGCATAGATTCCACCCACTTAGTAAAGTATTATACTATTATGATGATATAATAGTGCCCCCTAGATAAAGGGGGGTGGCATGTAGTATAATCAATCCCCCATTTAATGAAGGGGCCAACTGTGATGACAGGAAACATAAGAGCAGGGTGTTCCCTCATCTTCCATGAGAATATCTGACATGAGTGGCACTTCTTGACCGATTCAATGCAATCTTTGAGTAATGTCGGCCAATAGTAACCGGCTCGTAGAATGTTTTGGGTTGTTGCCAACGCAGACAAATGACCACCACATTATCTAGTGTGGAAGTCGTTAAGCACAAGTTATTCTTCTTCATTAATAAGGCACCAACAAAGGATGCAATCTACACCTTGACGATACAAAGTGTCTTCGAGTATGAGATAGGTTTTTGCCTGATGGCGTATACGTCGACGCTCATCACGAGAAGCAGAGGCAGGGCACTTCAAATTCTAGAGATAGACTAGTCTATCTCCATACCAAGGTTTTGAAGATGAAATCAGAAAAATATCTCCTTTAATCGGTGATTCTTCAGGCATAACATCACCTGACTCAACCGAAAGTTTTGATATAAGTTATGGAAAGACCAACGAATTTTCAACTTTTGCAGACAAAAAATCCAATTCAAATTCCTGGAGGATAACAATCCATCTACTGATATTTCCACCAATTAAACATTGTGTCAACACGTATTGGAACAGATTCACAATGGCAATGATGGTGGTCTTGCGAAACAAGATATAGTGACGAAACCATTAGACAACATGTATTGCTGCCAACACAATGTTTTCAACGTGGGAGTAGTTGATTTCTAGTCCAACCAAGCCTCGGCTCAGGTAATAAATAATGTTTTCTTGAAGCAAATCATCCTCCTGAACCAAGACCATATTGATGGTTGACTCTGCCATGGCCAAATACAATAAGAAATCTTTATTACAACTGGGTGGCCGAAGTAGAGGGGCAGACATGATGGCGTGTTTCAACACTTCGAAAGAGAATTGAGAGGATTCGTCCAAATGAATAGGAACTCACTTCTTTAGTAAACACATAAACCCTTTATCGATCTCGAAATAGTTTGCGATAGAACGTCGAAGAAAATTGGCTTTTCCCTGTAAACTCTGGAGCTGAGGGGCTGTGCACGGGGTAGGCAATTGAACTATAGCCTCAACCTTTAGAGGATCGACCATGATCCATGTTTTCAACACTATAAAACCTAAAATATGACCAGACGTCATGAAAAAACTACACTTTTTTGGATTCAAGTGAATCCGATAGTAGCGACATCGCTCAAAGATTAGTCAGAGTTGTGTGGGATGATCAACTCTCTTTCAAGATCATGATGCTAAATCATCGAGATAAGCCTCGGCTAGGTATTTGAGATCGTGGAAAGAAAAATACATGGCTCACTGAAAGGTGGCTCCATCATTTTTAAGGCAAAAGTCATATTCCGATAAGAAAATGTACCCCATGGACAGATAAAAGCTATTTTGTTGTAGTCCTCGGGCTTAATCTGTATATGATTGTATCCTGAGAAACCATCCATGAAATAAAATACCTCACAACCTGCATATTCATCAATGATCTAGTCAATGAATGGGGTGGGAAAATTATCCTTTGGATAGGCCTTGTTCAAATCACAGAAGTATGTACATATGCGAATTGTTCCCTAATTTTTGTTGACTGGAACGGGATTTGACACCCATTGAGTCAATTGAACGGGGTAGATGAAACCAGGTTTGAGTAGTTTCTCTACATCATCCTTAATAGCTGCTACTTTTCGAGGAATAACTGGATGAAGCTTCAGCTGGACCGACTTGGCATTAGGGTAAGTCGTTATTTCATGTTCAACAATTCTTGGATCAATGCCTGGCATTTCCTTGTAAGACCATGAAAAAATGTCGTAGAATTTGTTAAATAAATCTATATAGATATGAGTCTCCTCGGGGGAATAGTCCGCTCTGACAAAGACATTCTCCACGATGCCAGGGGTTCTAGAGATATCAATAGGTATTTTTTTAGAAATGGTTTCCATATTACCCTCGGCATAAACTAGATGCATAGCCAGAGGATTGATACGACAAGACCTATCTCCAGTCATAGTCAACAAAAATTCTCCTGCCTCTATTCTTCCTAATTCTGGGAGGAAATATGATCTATGATGGTGATCATCCCAGGGTCTGTCTAGACCAGTCAATGCCTCTAAAATCACCTTGTGAGAGGGAAAGACCAAGCATAAAGAATCGGTAGTGGAAAAGGAACCTTGATCCCAAGAAGGATCTAGAACTATATCTAACTCTGTGTGGGAGTTAGATCAGGGTCGACAGAAGCTTCCTGGACTATAGAGTACGCAACTTATGTCATGGACAAGGGCATGGACATGCCATGATGCCCTATCCCTTCCATCATGGCTGATAGGGAAGGAAGAATCCATGGATCATTAAAGTAAGTCATGTAGAATGACGACACTTAAAATATTTCAGCCTTAGGATGGTCGGGGACAACTGACATCATTTTGACATTGCCAGAAGGAGGCAAGTAATCGAAATTACCCATGAGAGGTGGGAACAAACCAACGCCCATTTTAATGACGTCGAGCTGTGGGTTATCAATCATCGGGACCGTGGATTCCGTCGATGAAGGGTCAGGTCTAGAGAAGGAGAAAAATACCCAAAAAACTGTGGCAACCACTACGTGCATGGCATATGTCCAACTCCTTCCTAATAGGAGGTTGTAGTCGAGAGGTGTATCGACCACTTCAACTTCGTTGCACACATTCTTCCCTCCTAACTCCATGGGGAAAGAAGGAATGATTCTATGTTCTCTGAAAGAATGATCGTCGAAATCCGTAAGAAGAGTAGGTGAAGGAGATAGAATTTATTGGCCAATGGCCTTCCAACATGCCAACGACATCACGTATGTCGATGTGCCCTCATCAACCATCGTATGGAAAATATTTTGGGTAGAATATTATGTGGGGTGAGCCACTACTATCTGAAATGCGACATGGTATGGGAGACAAGGCTTCAAGTTGGTTGTATCAAGTGTAATAGTTCCCAGATTACATGTCTCAGTGGATCCTAAGGCGACTAGTAGATCCTTTCTCTGCGAAGGGCAGCTATGGAGGACCTCCAAAGAATACATTGCGCAAGGGGTTTGTGACAAATCCTCCACCATAGAGTAGTTCTGGGGGGGGCTCACGTTTGGATTATGCGAAGCCTTATTGAATTCCCCTTTCGGGATGCATGTGATTGTTTCACCCATTGTTATCTCGATATGGAGAGGAGCAAATGATTTTTTGACTTTTTTACCCTTTTCGGCACTACTTGGTGTTTCGTAATCATGTTCCCTAGTAGCTATGTGAGATTCACCTTTCAACATATAGATATTTGAGGTCGACAGATTAATAGACGACAAAAGGGGTCCATGGTTTCCCCCATCTGCGTTCACAGATGCTTGAGTTAAATTTTTCCCATGAGGAAATGGGTTGTTAACACTGTAGGTTGTTGTTGCGCCAATAACTTTTGGGCCTCCGCAAGTCAAGGGAACAGGTGAGTTGGGTGGTATTCCACAAAACGTTTGCATGGATAATTCAACTTCTTTCTCTCTGTGTTGCCCCTAACATCATTATTGGTCGATTTCTTATCCCCCTTACCCTTCTTTTGTTATTTTTTCTTCCCCTCGGCTCATTGGTTGGCCTTTGGGTTCATCGATTGCATGTTGTGTACATCCGATGTCTGAGAAGGGGGAGAATCTGAACTAGGATTTGGGTTGCCCATTGGCTACTATATCGACAATTGTTGCAATTGGTTTGACAACGGATCAGTGGTATTTTCTTGTGTTGAACCAGCAATGTCGTCAGCATGTGGTCTAGACTTGTGTCTGGTTTTATCAAGAATATACTGTGGCACATATGGAAAAAAATCGTAAAGAAATCCAGACTGATAGTAAATCAACTCAAGTTGTTGAGCTCTCGTTATTGCCTCTTCCTCCGAAAATACCCCCGATGTTGCTATGTCCTTGGATAACTGGGGTACCAAATATTTAAGGAACCATTCCAGCACGAATGCTAGTGGAACTGGTACTTTAATCAAACTTTTTTTACGTCGCCATTCTTGGATGTGATCAGAGATATGGTCAGTCTTTGTCTTCACAAAGTTGGTCAATATTTTAGTGCCGACATCGTATCTCACAGGTAATTGAAAATGATTTAATAAAACCATTGCTAATTCACCAAAAGTAGAGTATCTTGAGCGGTCGAGCTCGATGTACCATTTCGAGGCACTCCCGATAAGAGTGCGTTGAAACAAACACAACTAGATAGATTCATCTCTCAAAGAGTTGGACAAGAACCATAAGTTAAAGGTAGTCACATGATCACCTAGATCTTCATTAGGTATTCCTTCAAACTTTGGAATGTCCGAGGGAAACTTGGTCGGCATAGCAGGCCAACATGGATCGTGACAGATTGGGTCATTTAATAATCTTGAAAAGTATGGAAAGTGCAAAGTTGCCAGAAATGGTAGCTTAGGTTGTTGAGTATGTATAGGAGGATAGGATCCTGGGATTTGGCTGGCACCAGGTTGTCAGGAAAATTTAGGTTGTTGGCTTAGGTTCTGGTAAAAACCATGGCCTAGTCTAGAATTCATATGTTGCGTTGGTTGAGACGTCATCGACTGACTGCCGTTATAAGAAGTTGAGGGTTGACAAGGGATTTCTCCTGATGTTGTGATCCAAAGGTTATGGAAATGATTTCCCCCTACTGATCCGACGGGCGTAGGTACTGAGCCTTGCTCGGGGTTCCATTGACAATGGAAGGGGTTTCCACCAGTCGACATCCCTGACGAGGGAACTGATCCCTACCACGAATTCCAAGGTCCTTGAGAAGTGTGTGCCCCCTATGCAGGAATAGTACCCTGCATAGGATTTTGTGATCCAAAACCAGTGTTTCCCCCAACCGAGATGGTAGCTGACGAGAATGTGTTGCTACCAAACTTTCCAAACAAAGAGAATGGTAAAGAACCCACCAGTGTGGTATTGGATGAAGGTCCTTGATTACCTGCTCTGAACAAGTTGTGATTCATGTTTGGCTAGGTAGGCTACTGAGAATCACCACCAAGCTAGGGGGACGACAGAGGTATATGACCCCCGCAGTAAGGGAAAGGATTATAGGGGGCTGAGGTGCCCCCCATGGACCCTTACAGAGGAGAGTTAGAGTTCCCTACCCCCAGACTGAAATTTTGTATGGTGGAGTAGGTGAGGACCTAGTTCGTTTCAAAGTTGGGCATCCCATATGAAAATGAAGGGTCTGTCACACTCTACGTAAATGGTGCAGTGATCACCGCCATGGATGGAATTAGACCACTGCCTGAGGTAGAGGCAGTCAAGACCATAGTGGCTCAGACCTGTGAAGGTGAGTTAGGAGGTGGAACACCCCTAGTGGTGGTAGCCGTAGAGGGAGTATGAATAATCCCTGACAAAGTAGCAACATTTTCTTCCATCGTTGCTTACAAGACTATCTGACGCTCGTGATGTGTTACCCTTGTCGGGGCAAGCTGTATCAAAAGTGGTGCCTAAAAGTCAGGGATCAAAGCATTATATGGATCGAGAGCTTTCACTCCAAGGTCATAAATAGTTGGTTCCTCTGGAAATGAATTTTTTCCTCTTGGAGATGGCTCAGGTAGAGTTTCCTGTGGCCCGGTTGCCTCAAAGGACCCCTGTTGGTCTAGTCTTCACCTTTGCAGTGGCGGTGGTGGCTCCAAGTTAACCGATGGTAGGCCCAAAAGAATTCATGATCGATGGAGCTCTTGATCTTCCACTGTGTGAGAAGATCAATGATTCACTAAGGCTTTGCTAACGTTGAATACCAAACACGCACTAGAAAAAGTTCCTATGAGATGCAGCAAGAAAACCACTATTACTAGTTGGAAGAACAGTTACAACAACCAACACTAGAGAAAGTTACCGGTGCAAGTGCAACTAGAAGACAAAAACAACCTCAAGGTATACTCTGCAAAGTGTGGCCCAATTTCTTCCCTAGGTAACGCAGTATACCCCCGTAGTCACCTGTGTAAGTCCCTAAAATCAAGGCAACTAGGTTGTCATCTCATGAACAACTACCAGGCGGGTACAGTGTACAGTCAGGTGGACCATAATGAGTAGGGTATCAAGCCTGAAACCTATCGAGGGTATCGAAAGAATGTGTTCCGGAAGATGACTGAGGACCTCGAACGGATTCGAGACACATGAAGCTCCATGGAAAATGCGATCAACATAATCCCAAGACAATTCCTCTATATGTGTTCCTACACTACAATTGGTTAGGATTTGGAGGGTTTATCTCCACTACCTTTCCGCATTCGACCTCGTGTTTAACCCCTGTGTTAGAGGGGGGTCCTAGATAATTTCCACATTATTGTACTTTTTCACTCCCTAGCACAGACTCCTATGTTTTTTTTATAGCCTTGAAGATTTTCCTCTCCAACCTAAATCAAGGTTCTAGCCTAATCTAGTTGATGGACCCTACAAACATGAAAATGTGATTAATTTTAATTAAGTGTTAATTTTAAATGGTTTATCTTAATTCAAAGGAATGAAAATGAAACTGATGGTGTTTGTAAAGAGACGAAAGAGAAGAAAAAATGTTGTAAACAAAATTACTTCTTCTTCAACAAACAAAAATTTGCAAATTGAAAACTCTTTAACCAACTTTTCTAACTAAATTTTCCTTCTAATATCTTTTAAAAGAAAAACGAAAAACTTAATTTCGCTTGACTACGAGCTACTAAAAGTCATAAGTATTCAATAAAGAACTTAAGAAAGAACTCTTCTTCCTGACAAGTAAAGACAACTAACCTAACTACTTAACCAAACAAGAAACTGAAATCTTTTTTTTTTTATGCTTCAAAATAAGAAACTTGAAAATGAATTATTTTATTTTCTTCTAAAGCAAGTAAAAGGGAAAAGTAAGGAAAATACCTAAGAAACCAACTTCAGTTCTACTACGGATCACATGGAGTCATTGAAATAACCACAAAGGCTAAAACATAAAAGACTCACAAACTCATCAAAAAAGTCCTTTCAACGAAAACACAAGAAATCGTTAAAAGATAAAGAAACTGACGTCAAACCTAGGCTCAAAGACTGTAACTATAGAGACCAGGACTAGATCAATAAACCCCTAAGAAGTCAGATTTCAATAACTGAAGAGGATGACTGCCTCTTCTTGAGAAAAAAGGCTTCTTGACATAGGCATGCTACTGACACTTAAGCAACTTGCGTATGTATGTGGGTTGTCCAAAGCTAAGAGATGTATGTACATGGGAAGACTCACTGCAAGCTACGTATACCTCTGTAACTTCTCAAAAATGAAAACCAATCGTCAAAGATGATAAGGCAGGGAGTACTGGTATGGCAGACCAAAATCCATTAAATACTCAGTAACTTAAAGAGAACTCAAAGAGGTAACTAAACCAATTAAAACACCCACAAATATCCCCTAAAAACCCTGGAGGCTCCCCAGTATGGTCGCCAATTCTGCTATAGTGGGGAAAACCCCCTACAGAATACAATAGGGTTCTAAAGTGCAGGCAGAGATAACCATCTAAAGTCTCCTACTTTTAACAACTATCCCAAAAACACCCCACATTCATGCATAAAGTAAAAAGTATAGAGATCCGGTAGTCTTACCTTAAACTCCGCATCCGGTGTCGATCCCTTTGCATTCGGTCTCTTCTCGACTGCAAGTCTCTTCCCAAGGTTGACCTGCATTTACCAAAAGATAAACAAGAAACTATGAACATTCATTCTATATATGAATTATTGGGTTAGATTTCATAACAAAATGTAGATCAAACATGAAGATTGAACACATCATATGGTGGGATGGAAAAAGTACTTCTTTATATTAATCTCATGGAGTTACTTACAAAATGAGATCGATGACTGCTCCTCAAACCTGGTCCTCAACTCCTCTTCACCAAGATCCAACTGCTTCCATGTATCCTTCTTCTCTCACACTTCTCTCTAGATAATGGGCATATGCTTATGAATGGGGAAAAAGGAAAGAATAGGGAATTTTGGCTCAAAACTCACAATCTGGCTGCAAATTCTTGGGGCAAGGGGGGAAAGTGAAATGGGTAGAGTTTCATTGTAGCTATGTTTCTCCTTGGAATTAAACCCCAACACCTCTTTTTATATGACAAAAATATGGTTATTCGGTTGGGTGATGGGCTATAGGCGGTCAATTGGTTAAGAAACCACCCAAAATCCCATAATCTCAATGAATCCCTTGCAAATTTTTATTTTTTGCAACTTTTGTGGGTATACACAGGATGTAATGGTTCATATAGCATATGTACATGGGCCATAGTGGTGCATGTAGCATACATACGCGGGAAGTAGTGGTGCACAACTTGTACATCTTCAAAAATAGTGTTTTTAAGAAGAGTTGTTTTGTATTGTCCTCGAAAAAATAGTAAGTAAGATGGCCTGATGCCGGGTATGCATGTATGGTGCAATTTAGGGTTATAACACACCCTCAAATGGATGGACATAATGAGGTAGTAAATCGAATTTTGGGATACTTGTTGAGGAGTTTAGTCACTAAACATCATAGTCAGTGTGATCAGATTCTGTCACAAGCAGAATTTGCATATAATGAATCACCTAATAGAAGCACTAGACAGAGCCCATTCCATATAATGTATGGAATGCAACCAAAAGGAGTGTATGAGTTGAGAGAATTAGAGTAGAATGAGTTCAGGAGTGCTAGAGTGGAAGACTTTGCAGCAGAGATGCAAGAGATCCACAGTAAGATTAAAGAGCGGTTGCAAAATTCCAACTAGGAATACAAGCATAGAGCAGATCATCATAGAAGAGAGCTTCAATTCAAAGTGGGATATTTGGTCTTATCACATATAAGAAAATAAATATTCCCAGGGGAGCATATAATAAGCTGAAGATGAAAAAGATATGGTCATGTAATATTTTAAGAAAATTTGAGGCAAATGCTTATGAGATAGAATGGCCAGATGATGTGGGCATATCACCCATATTCAACGTAGCATATATGTACCATTACAAAGAATATGAGGCAAGATGAGAAGAGAACCAAGAATATGTTTTGTGGGTCAAAGAGATGCTTGTAGCTGAAAAGCCACAGATGGAGAAGATCATTGATCAAAGAATTGGTAAGAAGACCAGGAGGAAGACATATTTTGAATATTTGATAAAGTTGAAGGGAAACTCGATTGAGGATTCCAGTTGGGAAAGCGAAGTAGATATCCAGAAACATGGACAGATAGTGCAATAACTTATGAACATGATTCCATGAATTTTTCAGCAAGAGGAGTATGATGCAGAAGCATCGCAAGCAAGAAAAGTGGAGGCCATCTAGATACGCACCAACGCATATTTTGAAGATATTTTGAAATTTCAAAAGGATGGCACATTAATGTAATATCTGGAGAGATGGAAGTGCTCCTAAATGTTTTGGGAATTGTAATGCAGATCTTGAGCATTGATCTCATCTGTCGGTTGTAGGAAATTAATGTAATGAATGTAAAGTAGATGTAGACTTTATTTCGATTAGATATCTTAGAGTTGTAGGAGGGAAAACTCTCAAAATCTCCCTCATATGTACATTGTACTATGATGTAGGAGCATCATAAGAAGTCAAGCGATCGTGGAGGTGAGAGACAGCTAGAAAGTGCAACACGTATTTCCATGTTTTGAAAGATTAAAAAAAGGGGCGCATATTAATGTAATAGTTAAGAGGAATGTGCTCGCATTTATAATTGCATATTCTAAAATAGATCATGAGCGATTCACTCTCATCTATAGAGTGTAGGGACATTTATGCATAGTTAATGAAAGTAGGTAGTTTTGAATTAATAGATTGGACAGTTTAGAGAGTAGGGGGGAAAACGGATATAGACACCCTCATTCTTGTATTATTGTATCATTAGCACAAAAGATAGAAAGAGAGAGTTGAAGCAGAGAGCTGTAGGGAAAACCTCATGTACAGGAGCTTTGAGTTAATATATGAATCTTTGAGTTAGATTTCATGGTGTTATGATGTTTTCTGTTTATACATGGT
>SNQJ01S0026978.1:62791-108939 GCA_010110895.2 Picea sitchensis
TAAAAAAAAAAAAAAAAAGGAAAGAAAGGGAATAATAAAAATAGGGAAATGAGCCTTTTAATAAATTTAAAGAAAATAATTTTGGAGAAACGTGGGGGATGAGTAACACTTGTAAGACAGAGAATTTTTAGAGGGTTTTCATTAAAACTTAAATTAAATGTGATTTAGGGAAAGGGTGGGTCTCAAAAACTCTATAAAAGAAAGGGGGATGAGGAAGAAAGGGGATCAGTTGTTAGCGTAACGTTACGCTGCCGATTTTGTGACTTGATTGATTGCTTGTGAGGAGTTGGGATTTTCTTAGCTCGGATTGGAGTGGTAGCTCAGCCTTGCGAGGCGAGCTGGGAAGCTAGACTTACCTTCTGGAATTTGTGTGGCCCTTTTGCGGCTCCGGGGGCTAAGGGGGAAGCAGAGTACCCCTAGCGTTTGGCTGGGAGGTACCGGTGAGGTCTATACGGTCGGCGAGTGGGAGCGGCACGGAGCGTGGACGTCATCGAGGTGGGCGATAAGGCAACAATATCAATTGTGTTTTGGAAGAGTAGTATGCATTAGGATCTTAGGCTTAATTCTGTATGTTGGATTGGGCATGGATGTATTCTGTATAGAGCTAGATGACGTTCGATTTATCTTATTACTACAGTGAGGGATTGACCGTTTAAACTCTGCTTGGCCATGGCAGTAGTTATTACAGTAAATAAAAATTTGATTTTTCTGCACCTAGAATGTTTTAGCCACGCAACTCTTCGATGAGAGATCCTTGTCTCTGGCTTCCTCTTATTTTTTTTGGCTGCATTTTCTTATGGACATTTTCTTATGGCCATTTTCTTGTAAAAGATGAAAAAACTATTGGGCTTAATTCTGCATGGGTTTCGATCAGATTGATTGGATTTTCCTATCTGATCCTCAGCGTTGTTTTATTTGTTAAACTTCTCTGCGCATCGTGGGATTTATCTGCGTTTTACTGTAGTAAAATCCCCTGCGTTTTTGTTGGATCCTCTGCCCAAACGCATGGTGTCCGCTCTACATTACTCTTCGGTACCTCTGTGTAAAAAGATTAACTTAACACTTCATTTCCCTACCACGATGTGGAACCGTCTTGCTGCCTTTGCCACAGTGTTTTAAACCGGCTACCCTTCGTCTCTGCAACCAGACTCTGACGTGGTCATTTTACCCAGCGTTCTATTGCACTGAAGGAGTAACTTCCATCCCTATTCCTTTCCTGGGCATTCCCTTCAATGGTAATGTCATCATTCCACCAATTCGTTTTTTGCGTCTTGTCTTGATTTTTGTCCCTGCACCCTGGCTGTTGATCTCGTGTCATCACCTCTGGTTATACACGGTAAACCTTTAAAATTCTTAATTCCTTCCGCCTTTTTGCTGATGCCTGGCAGTGGGCATTTTTTGGAACCCGTGACCATTTCTTAGATGGCGAGATGGTTGTAGCTACCCGTGGTTTGGATCGACTTGATCATTGTAGCTACCCGTGACCCCCTTTGTTCATTTGTCGACGTTGTTCAAATTTGGGAACCCCGTTCTGCCAACTAATTTTCTCGCTCGGTGCTTAGTGGGTTAGGTAGACTCTGCAGATAACTGTTTGCACTGATTTTTTTTTAAATTATGTTTCCAGCTTGTGAACGGGCAGAAGGTTATTGGTGATTGTTGTTAGCCCCGTTTCCTTTAATTAAAATTGAATGACTGAGGGAAATGACAGCTGGGCGCAACAATTTTCTAAATGCTAGTTGGGATCATCATAAATCAATAAAGACAGTCAGTGTCGTGCAGGAAATTTCTAGAACCTCAAACTCTCAGACCTCTTTTACACCGTGCGTCTAGCTTCTTGGGACAGAACCCGTTCTCCTTTGCGTCTGGCTGTTCCAGAGCAATTCCCCTTACGTATGGTGCTCTTACCTTTTCTAACCAGCATGAAGGATTCTGGCAGCGTTATCTATTGGAGCAGCGATGCCCGATTGACAACTCGTCTGTTTTTAGACCGCACATTAAACGCTGCATGATCGTGGGTGTCAGCGGGATTCCTAGGCAGACGGATTTTATTCTGTTGCCAGCACTTTTTTTTTACCCTCTTGAAATTTGGGCATGCACGCAGTAGTGGCCTCTTGGTCTCTGGAAGGCGCGCTCAGCTTCTAGTCTTTATTACCTTGACCCCTTCAACAGTGTTGTTTAGGTGTAATTGTCGAGGGACCAAATGTTGTATTTACTTACATAAGGGTGTAGTTAGAGAACCTTGTTTATGAAGAAGGTATTGATCTTGTCAGGTTGTTGTAACCCATAAGGGAGGGTCTTGGTTTTTTTTTATTGTAACAACATTATCATAATTTAACGACAAGGTTAGTTCTGGTCGTGTTTGGTAGTTGAAACTGATACTGATAGCCCACCCCGTGAAGTCCGTGTTATTCCATTGATTTAATATTTTAATATAAATTTTACTGTAACTATAAAGGTATAATCTTGATAGTTATTGGATTTGATTATAATATAAAAGATATTGTAGTTATAAATGTAAAATCTTGTTATTTAATTGTTCTGATTATAATATAAAAGTTATTGTAATTAAATGTAGAAACCTGTTATTTAATTGAATTCTATTATAATATGAATTTTATTGTAATACAAAGGTAAAATCCTTGGTATAATTCAAATCTTATTGCAATATAGGAATGATGTTAGGATTGGGTAATGTGCTGGCAATTTCTTGGTGAAGGATATTGCAATTCATTTGTTTTGACAATAAATGAAATGTTGGAAATGGTAATTTATTGGCAAGGTTTTTGTAACATAAAATGTAAAGTGGTTATTATGCATGGTAAGGGTTTCCGCAGTTATGGTTATTCGATAAAAGAGATATTGTGTTGGATATGGGATAATCCTTCCTTATTTGTGAGTATAGATTTTCTACATTTGATTGTAACATATAATTAACCAATGTAATTGACACATCTTTTGTACTTATGGAATAAGACTATAGTTTTATTGACTTTTAGTAAATCTAGAATTGATTCATACAATACACTTCTTTACTGTTAGCATTATTTGAGATTTCTTCATGATAGAATAAATGGTGCTAACAGGATTGGAGTTAGGACTGTAAATGAAATAATCTAGAATGATGTTACCCTTCCTCTCTCATTGTAAACTTGATTACTCTATGATAAGATCGATGATCGTAGACTCTTTGGATTAGCTAGATGTATTATTGATTTTGAATGGTTGGTAAGTCAGATTCTTGTGCCTAGTAGGTAGAATGGCTGATTAATGTGTTCTGATACGCTAACCAACCTTGATGACGTTGGTTCTTAATGCGCGGTTAATTAAAGTTAATGTACGATGAATTACAATAAAGTTTACTCTCCGCCTTGGTTTAATTGCATTGGGTTGATAGAACGAATCTTAGTTAATCATTGATGTTGGTAGATTTAGCATCTTAGTTTGATATTGATTGTGCCGGCGGGATGTAGACACCTCCACATAGCCTAGTATGTAAGGGTGGGTGCGTGATTATTTTTTTGTGTAAAGAATCTAGTGCCGTATCAAGAGTCTCGGGCCCTTTAAAGGCAGGGTTTCCACTCTTGCGACACACATGATGGATATTACTAGTTTCTGCCTGAGCAGTCGGCCAGGAGCCTATCTGACCTTCTCTCTCTCCGGAGCAGAGAACTAATATTAAACGCCCTGCTTTCCTGTGCAGAGATAGTAAAATCTACCACCATGGATTCTTCCCTCTGTGTTTGTACTGTACTTAACCCGTATGATGTTCAATGCTTGCAGTTACTTGTTATATGCCTTATGTCTTCTTGTTTTGATCATCGTGGTTGCGTCTTGTTAGTCGTTGAGTGGCGACATAGAGTCTAGTGTGTCTGTTTCCTCTTTACACGCGCGCACACACCTTTAAACACACAAAAAAAAAAAAAAAAATTGCACCTGTGATAGAGTTGTTGACGTGACGAACGAGGAGGTTCGCTACATATACTCATTTACAGGAAGAAGATGATATTCAAGATCAATAAGATGATTTTCTATATCAGACAGATTCGAAAGATCATGCAGGGTTGACAGATGAAGAAGACAAAGAAGATCATGATCCAGGCATAGGAGACAATATTTCAATTCTTGATGATGATGTCGATGAAAATATGCTCGAAAATGACATTGACGATGATGATGATATCGTCAATCCTTTCAACACCATTTCTGAACTGGATGATGATACAAATTTCGAGTTTGATGAAGAAAATCAAGATATAGAATAAGGATGATTACACAAATGTTGAGGTTGGATTAGGTATGTGACTATATAATATTTTAATTTGTATGAATTATTCTCTTAAAATAATTTACTTATAATGTCATGGTTTAATTACATGTTTTTAGGTTTTATGAGACATTTTTATATCATATTTTACATGTTGTTTAATTATTATGTGAAACTTGAAAATAGTTTCCAATATACTAAAGTACGTGGTAAACTAAAAATATCATTTACAAACACATAATTTCATGTACCTTCATTAATTTTTGTTTTTGTAGTTTCTATGCATGAATATTAATAGGACATTGCTTTCGATTATTTTCTATTTTATAGATTGGGTATGTGATGTGAGGGGGAGGGGAGGGGCCATATGAGCTTCCACCTTCACATGTTTGGACTTGTTCATTAGAGGATAAATTATTCTTGAAACCAAAAGAAGATATTTCATTTTTATTCCATCATGATTGTAGATGTCATCAATATTAATGTTTTCATAGTATTGCATCAACGAAGTTTCAATGAACGTGTTTATAATTTCTATAGATTTTTTTTTGAAACCCTATTTTTCTTTCAAAGTACACAAATTGGTTAATGCAAGTTTTAAGTTTGCATCAATCTTTCTTCATTTTTCTTTCAGGTTCTACATTAATGTATATATAATGTATCTGTGTCATAGTTGTGATGAAAATTCCCTCTTTTTTGTTGATTTCTTAACCAACACCATAAAAATAATCCCTTGCAGTACTAGATGTAGGGGTGTGTGTACTGTCGAATGAATTTTACAAAGAACAAGGAACGGAAATTGTTCTAGGACTAGACATGGGCAACAATGACCTACGAATGGGGCCAATGTTGAAATTTTTTCAAAATGTTTTTCTATGCACTGAATCTTGACATGGATAGACTATTCACATGGATGAATGATATGAGAGGGTTTTTGGACTCAAATTTGACTCACACACCCACTTTCTTCCATCATTAATTCATCACGTAAGCCATAAACCCTAATTTTCTTTCAAAGTACACAAATTGGTTTATGCAAGATTTAAGTTTTCATCAGTGTTTCTTCATTTTTATTTCAGGTTCTACCTTAATATTGTATATACAATGTATATGTGTCATATTTGTGATGAAAAATCCCTCTTTTTCATTGATTTCTTAACCAACACCATAAAAATACTAGACACGAGCAACACTGACATGTGAATGGGGCCAACGTTGAAATTTTTTCAAATTGTTTCTATATGCATTTAAATTTGAGATGGATAGAATATTCACATGACTTAACGATATGGGAGGGTTTCTAGACTCAAATTTGACTCACAAACCCAATTTATTCCATCATCATATGATCATCATGTAAACCATAAACCTTATTTTTCATATGTTCTAGTAGATATGTTAATGATTCCTAATTTCGTATTTGTATTTGACTCAAGGTAAAACTAGCTTGAAAAGTATCAAATTGTGATTTCAATTTGATAAAAAAAATATGAAATGAATCCAAGAATCATTTTGTATCGTCACAAGATAGATGAATGTAAATAATCTTGCGACGAATTAGCTATACTATCGATGAAAAAAGTTCGTCGATAATATAGCTAATTCGTCACAAGAATGTGTCTTTGAATGGTGTTACATGGTTTGCAAGGAGTGTAGGGATTATATGGTGCAATGTAGTGTAGTCTATAAGAATAATCTCTATGGCAAACCTCAAAATGGATAGTACCATATCTTGTTCGTAAGAAAAATATTCTTTGTATGTTTCCTTTGTGGTGGCTCAAGCCCTCACACATGATGCATGACAATGAAATGTAACAATTTGACTATTGAATGATAGTGTTATTTCACCCATGGTTAAGGAAGGAACATAAGTTTATTAGGTCCTATTTGAATATTCTTATAATTGAGATTCGTTACATAGTCCTTGAGAAAAGACTAAATATTTATGTAGCGGATATTTGGTCTTTGTGTGGGACATTTAATGCCATTAGTATGTTTTGTACAAAAATAATGGATCTTGGGGACTACACCATGCTCAAGGGATAAAACACATTAGGACCTTAGGACCAAAACAAATATTTTGTAGTACTAGATGTGAGGACGTGTGTATTGTCCAACATATTTTATAAGGAACAAGGAACATAAATTGTACTAGGACTAGACACGAGAAACAGTGACCTATGAATGGGGCCAATGTTGAAATTGTTTCAAAATGTTTTTGTATCCACTGAAATTTGACATGGATAGACTATTTGCATGCCTTAACGATATGAGAGGGTTTTTGGACTCAAATTTGACTCTCACACCCACTTTCTTCCATCATCAATTCATCATGTAAACCGTAAACCCTAATTTTATACCAAAGTACACAAATTGGTTGATGCAAGTTTTATTCTTTTATCAGTATTTCTTCATTTTTCTTTTAGGTTCTACATTAATATTGTATATACAATGTATATGTGTCATAGTTGTGATGTGAAATCCCTCTTTTTCATTGATTTCTTAATCAACACTAGAACAATACTCCCTTACAGTACTAGATGCGGGGACATGTGTAATGTCGAACGAATTTTAGAAGGGATAAGGAACGGAAATTGTACTAGGACTAGACACGGGAAATAATGACCTGTGAATGGGGCCAATGTTGAAATTGTTTCAATGTCCTTCTGCATGCACTAAAATTTTTCATGGATAGACTATTCACATGCATTAACAATATGGGAGGGTTTTTGGACTCAAATTTGACTCACACAACCTTTTTATTCCATCATCAATTCATCATGTAAATCGTAAACCCTAATTTTATATCAAAGTACACAAATTGGTTGATGCAAGTTTTAAGTTTTCATTAGTCTTTCTTCATTTTTCTTTCAGGCTCTACATTAATATTGTTTATACAATGTATATGTGTCATAGTTGTGATGAAAAACCCCTCTTTTTCATTGATTGCTTAATCAACACTAGAAAAATAGTCCCTTGCAGTACTCGATGCGGGGACATGTGTACTGTTGAACGAATTTTACAAGGAACAAGGAACGAAAATTGTACTAGGACTAGACATGGGCAATAGTGACCTGTGAATGGGACCAACGTTGAATTTTTTTCAATGTCCTTCTGTATGCACTAAAATTTTTCATGGATAGAATATTAGAATGCCTTAACGATATGGGAGGGTTTCCGGACTCAAATTTGACTCACACACCCACTTTCTTCCATCATAAATTCATCATGTAAACCATAAACCCTAATTTTCTTTCAAAGTACACAAATTGGTTGATGCAAGTTTTAAGTTTTCATCAGTCTTTCTTCATTTTTCTTTCAGGTTCTACATTAATACTATATACACAATGTCTCTGTGTCATAGTTGTGATGAAAAATCCATCTCTTTCGTTGATTTCTTAATCAACACCATAAAAATACTCCACTGCAGTACTATATGAGGGAAATGTGTAATGTCGAATGCATTTTACAAGGAACAAGGAACAAAAATTGTACTAAGACTAGACATGGGAAACAATGACCTGTGAATGGGGCCAACGTTGCAATTTTTTCAAACTGTTTTTGTATGCATTGAAATTTGACATGGATAGACTATTCACATGCCTTAACAACATGGGAGGGTTTCTGGACTCAAATTTTACTCACACACCCACTTTATTCCATCATCAATTCATCATGTAAACCATAAACCCTAATTTTCTTTCAAAGTACACAAATTGGTTGATGCAATTTTTAAGTTTTCATCAGTCTTTCTTCATTTTTTTTAGGCTCTACATTAATATTGTATACACAATGTCTCTGTGTCATAGTTTTGATGAAAAACCCCTCTTTTTCATTGATTGCTTAATTAACAACATAAAAATACTCCCTTGTAGTACTATATGGGGGGACATGTGTAATGTCGAACGAATTTTACAAGGAACAAGGAACGAAAATTGTACTAGGAATAGACATGGGCAACAATTGTTGGAGCATATCCCTAACTTACATTAGTTTGTACCTAGACTATACTCCTATATATTGGCTAATACATTCATTTACACTTTATTTCACCTAATTTGGCCACATAAAGAAGAAGGGCGCCTCATTCCTAGATTTTAGGGAAAACTGCTAATTTTAGATCAAGACTCAACTCCCGGTTCTTGATTTTCTTGATTTTCTCGATTTATTCTTGATTTTATTTATTTATTCATGATTTATTCCAACTCTCCCATGAAAAAACTGATCTATTATTATGGAATGCGCACCTCCTCTTTGAGTGAGAGATTTATTCCTTAATTAATGATTTTTGTCATTACTATTATTAGTAACTACTATTTCGGGTCAGTTAAGTGAGTTGGAACTGCATCTCTTTTCAGTTAAGTGATATTAAGTGAGCTAATGCACATCACTTAATTCTTGTGGACATTAATGAGTGTGTGACATGTTTCTTTAGTGGTCTAGGTCAAACTATGTGGTCTCCCTTAGCTTATGACACCTATTTTAGCTATTTCTATCTATTTTTGACTAGAATTTCTATGTTGGAAATTCTATATATTCACCTCCTCTCTTCTTTTTTGAGGATGGTTGTTCATGTATATTCATTTTTTATTAATATAATTCTCTGATTTATGGAGAAAAAAATTTCTCTCATCTCTTGAATATCAACAAATTGTTTGTGTTCAATTTAACTAGAATTCTAGATCTATCGGGGTTTCTGCAGGAATTCTACATGGTATCAGAGCTAGATTGAATCTAGTGGATTGTACACAGTTTTATTTGTAGGTATAGATAATCAGGAGGCACAAAAAGAAGTAATGGATCATCTCTCTCAGCCCACAAAACTCATTCTAAATTCTTTCAATTACTTCGAATGGAAGATAGAGATCTCTCTGCTCCTCTGAAGCAAAGGGATTTACCGGGTAACAATGGGAACAGAGAAAGAACCGACTGCTGCAGCGGAGAAGATAAAGTATTTCAATAAATTAGATGAAGAAATTTGGTTGATATTCCTATAAATTTCTTGAGATCTCCTCTTTCATGTCAGTGGAGCCACTACTCCTGATGTGGTCTGGACAACATTGGAAGGACTATTCAGCAAGCAGGATGCAGTGAGAGTGCATCAACTGGAGAATGAACTCATATCCCTAAGTCCAATTCATTTCATCAACCTACAATAATTATTCACCAAGTTAAAATCCCTCCTCATTGAACTTAATGCATGTGGAGTCACGAAAGGGGAAGAACAACTCATCCTTTCAATTCTCTTGAAACTAGGCCCTAAATATTTCGTATTTGTGTCATCTTTTCAAGCATCTAAATTGACTCAGGAAAAATGGAAAATGCCTCCATTCAATTATTTCATTGTAGCATTGACACAAGAGAAACCTAATTTATTCCAAATGGGTTCCATCAAGCGTTCCAAGAACCAAGCACTTGCAGCTACTGATGCTCCAAAGAGTAGTGGAAAAGACAAGGAAAAAGGAACAGGTAAATTTCCTGAAACGAAGAAGGAGAGATTTGCAAAATCTTCAAAGAACTCTTCTGAGCCTAAGGGTAAGAATAAGAAGAAGGAAATAACACTTTGTATCTTCTTTTCCAAAGGTTTTCATCCTGAATAAAATTGTATGAGGAATAATATCGATGAGATGGCTAAGCAATTGCAGCAGCACAATCTCACGGTGCCCGAAAATGCAAAGAAGAAAGATGATAACAAAACGGGAGGGAGAGCACGATATGGTCATTATTTAATGGCTGTCACATCCACTCCATCAGATTGTATCCTTTATTCAAGTGCATCAAACCATATGGATGCATCAAAAGATGAATTTTCCTCCATCGAAGAAAGCACCAGATCCCCAATTTACTTGGGAGATGCCACACCCGCAAAGGTGTGCGGAGAAGGAATTGTTGATATTGAAGGGGGTTTATTCACAAATTTGCTTCAAGACCCTTGTTGTCTGAAAATATTCTCTCAATATATCAGATCACTCATTCTGGCTCTGGAAGGAAGGTAGAGTTCACTCCGGACTCCGCAGTGATTACCAACATTTCCACAGGCTCACATATTGCACATGGAATTGTCGATCACGGTTCTCGTTTGTATTTCTTCTCCCACTTTGTTCCTAAATCTATTAGAAATGTATTTCTGTCACAATCTAATGATATTAGTAGGTTATGGAATGAAATATTTTTCCATCTAAACTATGAGTACTTGCATCAACTCAACAAGGAAATCATGGTAGAAGGATTGCCAGCTATTAAATTCACAAGTGGTGTATGTCAAGGATGCATTCTTGGAAAGCATCCAGAGAAAATTTTTGACAAAGGGAAGGCACAGAGAGCTTCTTCACCATTTGGGATGATTCACTATGACATTACGGGCCCATTCCTGCAGCCTTCAATCAGTATACAACTACAACACACAGTGCCATATACACCACAACAGAACGGTGTTGCGGAGAGGAAAAACCGGTCCTTAAAAGAGATGGAAAATTGTATGATCCAATAGAAATCATTAGCTCCCAAGATATGGGCTGAAGCTATTAATTGTGAAACATACATTCAGAACCGAGTTCCTCATAAATCACTCAAAAGCACCACTCCTTTTGAATGTTGGATCGGTAAGAAACCGAAAGTGTCACACTTTCGTATTTTTGGTTCATGAGCATGGGCTCACATTCCGACAGATAAGAGGAAGGATTGAAAATTTATATTTATGGACTCTCACATTGAAAAATTCATTCTATCTCAAAGTGTGAATTTTGAAGAAGAATCACTGCATGATTTTTCAGAAGACCCTGCCGAGGAACCGCTTGTTGTCACTGATGAGGAGGAGTCGGAAACTTCTTCGAGCACTTAAGAAAATCCATCAGAGCATCCTTTTAGGTATTATATAGAGGATGAGGATAAGTTCATGGATTCTCCAACTCAGTTTCCAAATTGGGCAGAGAAAACCCTGCAAGATGCGGGTGAACTAGTTGGTGATCCTGCGGATACAAGAAGGACTAGATCACAATTTTTTGGGGCTCCTCAAGCCCTGGATGCCAGAAAACCTTTGCTGCCAATACATTGCTATATGTCACTTGGTTCAGATCCAAATTTACACTCTAATGTTGTAGACATCTTCACCAAGTCCTTCATTGAAAATAAATTTTCAGAACTGAGAGCTATGCTTGGAGTGGTGGAGACAACTGAGTAGGTCACTTTTGGCCACTCAACATTTTTTCATATTTTTTTTTTTTGGAGGGGGGGGTTTTCCACGATGTTTTCCCTCTTTCCTCTTTTCATGAGGAATTATTTTATGTAATGAGTACCTAAAATGGCCAAGTTGTCGGGACTCAATTTTTTTGTCATTACAGTTAGGCTTAAGGGGGTGTGTTGGAGCATATCCCTAACTTACATTAGTTTATACGTAGCCTAGACTCCTCAATATTGGTTAATACATTCATTTACACTTTATTTCACCTAATTTTTCCACACATAGATGAAGGGCGCCTCGCCCCTAGATTTTAGGGAAAACTGCTAATTTTAGATCAAGACTCAACTCTCGGTTCTTGATTTTCTTGATTTTCTCAAATTATTCTTGATTTTCTTGATTTATTCATGATTTATTCCAACTCCCCCATGAAAAAAATCATATATTATTAGGGAATTCGCACCTCATCTTTGAGTGAGATATTTATTCCTTAATTAATGATTTTTTCCATTACTATTATTAGTAACTACTATTTCGGGTCAGTTAAGTGAATTGGAACTGCTTCTCTTGTCAGTTATGTGAGCTTAAGTGAGATAATGCACATAACTTAACTCTTGTGGACATTAATGAGTGTGTTACATGTATCTTTAGTGGTCTAGGTCGAACTATGTGGTCTCCCTTAGCTTATGACACCTATTTTAGCTATTTCTAGCTATTTTTGACTAGAATTTTTATGTTGGAAATTCTATATATTCA
The DNA here is from genome assembly GCA_010110895.2 of Picea sitchensis. Classification (NCBI taxonomy): domain Eukaryota; kingdom Viridiplantae; phylum Streptophyta; class Pinopsida; order Pinales; family Pinaceae; genus Picea; species Picea sitchensis. The sequence continues at coordinate 74,989 of SNQJ01S0026978.1, forward strand.
CCTCCTCTCTTATTTTTTGAGGATGGTTGCTCATGTATATTCATTTTTTATTAATATAATTCTCTGATTTATGGAGAAAAAACTTTCTCTCATCTCTTGAATATCAACAAATTGTTTGTGTTCAATTTAACTAGAATTCTAGATCTATTGGGGTTTCTGTAGGAATTCTACAATAGTGACCTATGAATGGGGCCAACGTTGCAATTTTTTCAAACTATTTATGTATGCATTGAAATTTGACATGGATAGACTATTCACATGACTTAACAACATGGGAGGTTTTCTGGACTTAAATTTGACTCACACACCCACTTTCTTCCATCATCAATTCATCATGTAAACCATAAACCCTAATTTTCTTTCAAAGTACACAAATTGGTTGACGCAAGTTTTAAGTTTTCATGAGTCTTTCTTCATTTTTATTTAAGGTTCTACATTAATATTATATATACAATGTAGCTATGGCATAGTTGTGATGAAAAATCCCTATTTTTTGTTGATTTCTTAATCAAAACCATACAAATACTAGACACGGGCAATAGTGACAGGTGAATGGGGGTAAGGTTGAAATTTTTTCAAACTGTTTCTGTATGCATTGAAAATTTTCATGGATAGACTATTCGCATGACTTAACAATATGGGAGGGTTTTCTGGACTCAAATTTGACTCACACCCCAACTTTATTCCATCATCAAATCATCATGTAAACCATAAACCCTAATTTGTTTTCAAAGTACACAAATTGGTTGGCGCGAGTTTTAAGTTTTCATCAGTCTTTCTTCATTTTTCTTTCAGGTTCTACATTAATATTATATATACAATGTAGATTTGTCTTATTTATGATGAAAAATACCTCTTTTTTGTTGATTTCTTAATCAACACCATAAAAATACTAGGCACGGGCAACAGTGACAGGTGAATGGGGCCAAGGTTGATTTTTTTTCAAACTATTTCTGTATGCACTAAAAATTTTCATGGATAGACTATTCACATGCATTAACTATATGGGAGGGTTTTTGGACTCAAATTTGACTCACACGCCCACTTTATTCCATCATAAATTCATCATGTAAACCATAAAGCCTATTTTTTTTTCAAAGTACACAAATTGGTTGAGACAAGTTTTAAGTTTTCATTAGTCTTTCTTCATTTTTCTTTCACGTTCTACATCAATATTGTATATACAATGTATCTGTATCATAGTTGTGATGAAAAATCCCATTTTTTCATTGATTTCTTAATCAACACCATAAAAATACTCCCTTGCAGTACTAAATGTGGGGATGTGTGTAATGTCGAACGAATTTTACAAGGAACAAGGAACGGAAATTGTACTAGGACTAGACACAGGCAACAATGACCTGTGAATGGGGCCAACGTTGAAAGTTTTTCAAACTGTTTTTGTTTGCAGTGAAACTTGACATGGATAGGCTATTTTCATGCCTTAACAATATGGAAGGGTTTTTGGACTCAAATTTGACTCACACACCCACTTTCTTCCATCATAAATTCATCATGTAAACCATAAACCTAATTTTTATTTCAAAGTACACAAATTGGTTGATGCACGTTTTAATATTCCATCGGTCTTTCTTCATTTTTATTTTAGGTTCTACATTAATATTGTATATACAATGTATATGTATTGTAGTTGTGATAAAAAAATCCCTCTTTTGTTGATTTCTTAATCAACAATATAAAAGTACTCCCTTGTAGTACTAGATGCGGGGACATGTGTATTGTCAAATGAATTGTACAAGGAACAAGGAACATCAATTGTACTAGGACTAGACACGGGCAACAATGACCTGTGAATGGGGCCAATGTTGAAATTTTTTCAAACTGTTTCTGTATGCACTGAAATTTGTCATAGATAGTCTATTCAAATGCCTTAACGATATGGGAGGGTTTCTAGACTCACATTTGACTCACACTCCCACTTTATTCCATCATCAATTCATCATGTAAACCATAAAACCATAATTTTCTTTCAAAGTACACAAATTAGTTCACGCAAGTTTTAAGTTTTCATCAATCTTTCTTCATTTTTCTTTCAGGTTATACATTAATATTGTATATACAATGTATCTATGTCATAGTTGTGATATGGGAGGGTTCTTGGACTCAAATTGGACTCACACACCCACTTTATTCCATCATAATATGATCATCATGTAAAACATAAACCCTATTTTCCATATGTTCTAATAGATATGTTAATGATTCCTAATTTCATATTTGTATTTGACTCAAGGTACAACTATCTTGAAAAGTATCAAATTTTAATTTAAAGTTGATAAACCAAATATGAAATGAATCCAAGCATCATTTTTTATCGTCGCAAGAGTGACGAATGTAAATAATCTTGCGACGAATTAGCTATACTATCAATGAAAATAGTTCGTCGATAGTATAGCTATTTTGTCACAAGAATGTGCATTTGAATGGTGTTACATGGTTTTCAAGGAGTGTAGGGATTATATGGTGCAATGGAGTGTAGTATATAAGTACAATCTCTATCCAAAACCTCAAAATGGATAGTACCATATCTTGTTCATAAGACAAATATTCTTTGTATGTTTCCTTTGTGGTGGCTCAAACCCTCACACATGATGCATGACAATGGAATGTAATAATTTGACTATTGAATGATAGTGTTATGTCACCCATAGTTAAGGAAAGAACATAAGGTTCATAGGTCCTATTTGAATCTTCTTAGAATTGAGATTTGATGTAGGAGCATCTCTCCATGCAGCCAACCAGCCAGCCAGCTAGCCACGTCAGCGCGCATGAATTCAAGGATGAAAAGGAGGCGCAGCCTCATTCAAATATTTGAAATGAATGTAATTAAATGAGCTAGGCTATTGAGCCAGGAAAGACGTGCTTTATGCAGGCATTAGATAAGATCGACCTTTATGGTAGATCTGGCTGAGATCTAGTTCTGGATAGCAGACTAGACAGCCATTGATTGTAATTTAATAGAGTAGGTAGAACTGGAGGAATGAGCCTCAGGTAAAAGAGATTTTATATCTCATTTTTTAGAAGAGTTGGATAGAGGAGGAGAGAGACGAAAGAGCTCAGGAACATCATTTGTATGATACAGGCATTGTTTCCATTTATTAATATAACCAGAGCAGTTTCTCCTACATATTCTGTGTATATGGGTGTTTGTGTGTGTTCCATGTATATTCTGTAAATGTATGTTGTGGTTGTATGTTTGCAGAAAATTGTGTTTGATTTCAGGTTGAGGGTCTTTGAGGTTTCATGCCATGAGGGCGTGACAGAGTGCTGAGGGCTCTGAATACCAGTGCATGAGTGCACTTCTGAACTCTGAGGATTCAGAAGAAGACGTGTTGTGGCACAAGACTGAAGTCAACAACTCAGGAAGAATGACCTGTGAGGTTGTTGAACACCTCAGGAGGTAAGGCCATGTAGCTGAAACAAAATTGCAGACAGAATCACTAAGGATTCTGTAGGATCTCTGCCAAGTGGGCATTGAGCGCATGCATGAGGTGCTGAGGGAAGGAACTCTGTTGTGAGTTCGGGAAATACCAGAATCATGGAGGATTCTGAGAAGCTCTACCAGGAGGGCATTGAGCAAGTGCGTAGGCACAAAAGGACCCAGAATTGCTGAATATTCTGAGGAAGGAAAACATTCTGCCAAGAGGGCATAGAGATATCGTGCAGACGACACAAGGATAAGGGAACTCTTTGGGTTATGCTATTCGAAGGATGAGACCAAGGAAGGGTCTTCACTGGGTTACTCAATACCCGAGAACTCATCTAGAGGTCGCGTGAGTCACAGGATAGTCAAGAGGACATCCGTTTTATTCTCCATCTGTGGGAGAGGGAGAGAAGACAAAATCCCTTAAGGGGTCTGAGCACTCGAAGAAGCTCAGGAGAGACAGCGCTAGTGTGCATACGAAGAGACTCTGCAGGAGCGCAGACATCAGAATCCTTTAAGGATTCAATAAGAACAAGCTTAGAAGGGATAACACTTTATGTGCGAATGGCTCTCCAAGTGGCACAGAAGCTAAAGAACCCTTTGTGGGTTTGAAAGGAAAAGAAAAAAACTCAGGAGGAGTGGGCGTTTTTACATGCGCAGCGAGACTCAAAGTCGAGGAGTTCGCAGGGCAGAAAGGAAGAAAAGGTTGAAGCCGTTGGAAGATTTAAATTCTTCCAAGTCTGGGAAGAAGGCGTGCAGGGAGCTTAGGAGGAGCAACAGGAGCCATCAGATCGGGCGGAGAAAGAATATGTAGACCGTTGGTTTTACGCGTTCAGAAGGAGATCAGGAGGAGCCACAATAGGAGAAGATCGATTGTCATCGGATCTTACTCAGAAAACCCCGTCAGCCGTTGGATCGGGAAGAGTTGCGCGGAGATTAGCCTCTGGAGGAGGATCGCACGAGGAGGAATTATCTGAGCCATCCGACCCTGGATCAGATCGCCGACAATCGTCGGATCTGCAAGAGTCATGTGAGAGTTAATCCCATGAACAGGAGGAGAAATCCCGGACAGGTCATCGGGATATTGAGGAGAGAATCCTAGCCGTCGATCTCGACAGGACACGTGTCAGTATTCTGGTGAGCCATCGGGATATCAGTCATCGAAAATTCAGAGTTCTCGAGGTCATGAGAACTGGGACTTTGAAAGTCTCGAAATCCCAAGAGTAATCTGAGTCGTCCGTCCGAAGAAGGACACGTGTCACGCGATCGTCCGTTTCGGAGATCCGAAGCGTCAGGCATCGGGACTTGCAGGTCTCAAAACGACGACAAGATCGGAACTGTTCGTTTGGAGGACACGTGTCAGAGGATCCCAAGGAGTCGGGAATCGACATATCAGGATTCTCGAGGTCGTGAGAATCGGGACAACAGTAGTTGCGAAATCCCAAAGGATATTTGAACCATCCGTTGGTAGAGGAAACGTGGAATTAATCAAGCGCCATCGATGTTTTGGTGCATCGGAGAATCGAAGTTCTCAAGGTCGAGGGAACCGGAGCATCAGAAGTTCTGAAATCCCGATGAGATCGGGATCATCCGTTGGAGGGACATGTGGCAGCGATCGAGCACCGTCAAGGAGAGCGATAGGGAATTCAACCCCTCGGTGTTTGGATTCAATCGGGAATCAAGATATCGGAGATCCCGGGAATGAGAGTTTCGTGCATCGTAGAATCGCGAAACGTGATTTCCCGATAAGGCCTAGGAGTGTGGGGCCACATGAAATGTCAGGAGGACAGGTGGTAGATTAAAGGCTTGAGCAATCGGAAGGCAGAGCTGTAGTGGGAGCCAGCTGTCAGAACAATAGAGGAGGAGGACAACGCCGAGGTGGGGACATCTATCAACTAAACGGAGAATCGAGATTTGGGTGATTGGGAATCCCGTAGGCGTTTTCATCGGGACATCGCAAAACCCAAAGTCCCGATAGGGTAGAAGACTGAGGTCACGGGAATTGGTCACGTTGGCCAGGGCTTAGCTAGGAGGGCTGAGGCATATCGGGGATCGGCATATCAGGAGATCCACGGATGCGGAAGCATTACATTTTGAAACCACGAACCCCGAAACCCCGACAGGAGCATATGATGGCGGTCGTATGGGATGACGGTCATGTGGACCATAGTGTAGCCAGACAGAGCTAGACGAACAGGATGTGCATTGGGATATCGGGGGTCAGAGGATCGGGGATCCTAAATACATGCGCCCTTTGATAGCGCAAGTGTCGAAACTCCGATAGGAGTAGCCACGAAAGGGAGTAAGGCCATGGTTGCAGAGACCTGGTCATATGTGTCAGGAGCTGAGCCAGGAGGGCCAACGTGTGGACAAAGGAGCTCATCGGTAATTCGGGGATCGGGGATTCACGGGGATAGAGGTTTGTGACAGCAGAAGGTCTGAAACCCCGACGCCCCACAACCAGTTCTTGTGGGGAATTTGGTCACGGTCCGATGCAGAGGCTGTGCAGATGAATGAAGGACATGTGGACTGGGTGAAGGTTCAACAAAGGATTCCAGCAGGGAAGCTAAAGAGACGCTTCGGCTCAACAGTGGGATTTTGATCGATCCTGATAGCGGGTGAGTCGAGGATCAACCTCGCTTGCATCAAGTGGTATCAGAGATGATATCTTGTCTGTATATTTCAGACAGGAGGAGAAAGAAGAACTGAAGCACTCTGATACACATCAAATGTATCAGAGAGGGAATCTGTTTGTATATTGCAGACAGAGGAGCAGGAGGAAGACAGAGTTACTGAAGACTCTATAATGATTGTTGGCAGATAAGAAATAGTCAAGAAGACAGTCAGTAGGACTGTAAGGATATGAGGTTGGAGACACTCTTAGTGTGGAGTGACAGCAGCAGATCTGCCACGAAGGCAGATAGAGGTAGCAGGATGGCTACTGAAGGCCGCAGGAAGAAAAGCAAGGAAGAAAATCTTGCAGCGATGGATAGAGAGCTCGCTGATATACGAGCAGAGATAGAGAAGCTTGAACTACAGATGCGGCAGAATGAAGAATTGGTTTCGATATGTGAACCCAAGACTGGAGATAGCCTCGATGATTCTGAATTTCAATTAGGATCATCTGATGATATCAAAGACTGTCAGATGGGCAGAGAAGTAGAAATTCCAGATTGCCATGAGGGCAATGAGCTGAGATCACTGCGGGATCTCACAAACTGCCAGGAGGATAGTGAGGGAATTTCAGGTTGCCAGGAGGGCAATAGTGAGGGATCAGATGATGATCTCGAAGACTGCCAGGAGGGAAGTAGAAGGTTTCCAATTTTCCAAGTGGGCGAGGAAACAGAAATGGGATCGACTGAAGATCTCGTGGATTGTCATGAGGATGGTCAAGAAATTTTACATTCCCAACTGGGCAATGATCAGAGATCACTGCGGCATCTCAAAATCTGCCAGGAGGGCAGTGGAAGCATATTGAACTGCCAGGTGGGCAGAGATGAAAATTTGGGGCCATCTGAAGGTCTCATAAAGAGTTCAATTCAGCAAGGAGTGCTGATGAAGATGGGATCGGTTGATCTCATGGTATTCCATGGAAGCAGCGGAAGCGTCTCATATTGCCAAGAGGGCAGAGACAAACATATGAGACCATCTGAGGGTCTCATGAACTCGGAAGCGAGTTGGATTCAGCCAGGGGAGCTGACAGAGCAAGAGAGCTCAGAATCGGATCAGCATGTACAGCTGACAGTAGAAGAAGATCAACGGAGCCGAATGATGATTGGGGGAATTCCAATATTCCTGCCATCTACCCAGGAGGAGGCAGAAAATTGTGTTGCAAATGGTGCACAACAGAACCGTCAGCTGAGACTGTCAGGAAGGAATTGGAGCAGACATTGGAGACTGCCCAAGAGGACAAAGAGAATGAGCGTTCTGAGGAACAACTCAATGATTTCAGCCAGGGAGCTGAAAGGGAAGAAGCTGTAGCACTGAAGCTGACAACGAGAGAAGTGGAAGAAAAGAATGAACATTCAGAAGAATGGCTTGGTATTTTCAACCAAGTAACTGAAGGGACTGTAATGATAGAGGTTGCAGCGGAAGCTGAAAAAGAGAAAGAGAATCCTGGGGAATGGGTCAAAGACTTCAGCCAAGAAGTTTAGGTAGTTGTAGTGTTGAAGTGGACAGCCGAAGAAGCTGAAGAAAAGGAATATGAGCATTCTGAGGAATGGCTTAGCATTTTCAGCCATGAAGCTGAAAACACTGCAACACGAGAGCTTGCAGCAATAGATGAAGAAGACACAGACAACATATGTTTTTCTGATCTGTGGGATCACTTTGAAGCCCTAGAAGAAAGGGTAAGAGTGCACAGAAGGCACATCCAACAGGTGAAGTTGGAAATGGATGAAGAAGGCATGGGAGATCATGGGCATCTTCCCAATGGCCAAAAAAATTTGCAGTTGAGGAGACTGCAAGAACTGGACCAGCCAAGAAAGCAGCTGGATGAAGTGATCAAGGAGATCAGCAGGCTGATGTTAGGGTCAGCAGGAACTTCTAGCAAGGAGCAGTTGAGCAGAAAGAAAACAACAGCAGTGCAGCGGAAGAAGAAGCAACAGCAACAGCAGATTGGAGCAGATGGAAAGCTCCAAAGCCTTATTTGGGATCTAGGAGGATTCCAACAGCTACAAGGGAAGCTCATGAGAAGGAGCTCATAATTTTTTTTTGCAGCTGTGGAGTATGATGCAGGAGCATCTCTCCATGAAGCCAGCCAGCCATCTAGCTAGCCACGTCAGCGCGCATGCATTCAAGGATGAAAAGGAGGTGGAACCTCATTCAAATATTTGAAATGAATGTAATTAAATGAGCTAGGTTGTTGAGCCAGGAAAGCCGTGCTTTATGTAGGCATTAGATAAGATCCGCCTTTATGGTAGATCTGGCTGAGATCTAGTTCTGGATAGCAGACTAGACAACCATTGATTGTAATTTAATAGAGTAGGTAGACCTGGAGGAATGAGCCTCATGTAAAAGAGATTTTAGATCTCATTTTTGAGAAGAGTTGGATAGAGGAGGAGAGAGCTGAAAGAGATCAGGAACATCATTTGTATGATAAAGGCATTGTTTCCATTTATTAATATAACCAGAGAAGATTCTCCTGCATATTCTGTGTATATGGGTGTCTGTGTGTGTTCCATGTATATTCTGTAAATGTATGTTGTGGTTGTATGTTTGCAGAGAATTGTGTTTGATTTCAGGTTGAGGGTCTTTGAGGTTTCATGCCATGAGGGCGTGACAAAGTGCTGAGGGCTATGAATACCGGTGCATGAGTGCACTTCTGAACTCTGAGGAGTCATACGAAGACATGCTATGGAACAAGATTGAAGTCAACAACTCATGAAGAATGACCTGTGAGGTTGCTGAACACCTCAGGAGGTAAGTCCATGTAGCTGAAACACAATTTCAGAAAGAATCACTGAGGATTCTGTAGGATCTCTGCCAAGTGGGCATTGAGCGCATGCACGAGGTGCTGAGGGAAAGAACTCTGCTGTGAGTTCAAGAAAGACCAGAATCACGGAGGATTCTGAGAAACTTTGCCAGGAGGGCATTGAGCAAGTGCATAGGCGAACTGCTGAACATTCTGAGGAAGGAAAACACTCTGCCTAGAGGGCATAGAGATATCGTGCAGACGACACAAGGATAAGGGAACTCTTTGGGTTCTGCTATTCGAAGGATGAGACCAAGGAAGGGTCTTCACTGGGTTACTGAATACCCGAGAACTCAGCCAGAGGTCGCGTGAGTCACAGGATAGTCAAGAGGACATCTGTTTTATTCTCAATCTGTGGGAGAGGGAGAGAAGACAAAATCCCTCAAGGGGTCTGAGCACTCGAAGAAGCTCAAGAGAGACAGCACTAGTGTGCGTACGAAGAGACTCTACAGGAGCGCAGATGTCGAAATCCTTTAAGGATTCAAGAAGAACAAGCTCAGAAGGGATATCACTTTATGTGCGAACAACTCTGCAAGTGGCACAGAAGCTGAAGAACCCTTTGTGGGTTTGAAAGGAAAAGAAAAAAAATCAGGAGGAGTGGACGTTTGTACACGCGCAGTGAGACTCAAAGTCGAGGAGTTCGCGGCGCAGAAAGGAAGCAAAGGTTGAAGCCATTGGAAGATTTAAATTCTTCCAAGTCTGGGAAGAAGGCGCACAGGGAGCTCAGGAGGAGCAAAAAGAGTTGTCATATCGGGCGGAGAAAGAAGATCTGGACCATTGATTTTACGCATTCAGAAGGAGCTCGGGAGGAGCCACAACAGGAGAAGACCGATTGTCGTCGGATCTTACTCGAAAAACCCCGTCAGCCGTTGGATCGGGAAGAGTTGCGTGGAGATTAGCCTCTAGAGGAGGATCGCACGAGGAGGAATTATCTGGGCCGTTCGAACCTGGATCAGATCGCCGACAGCCGTCGGATCTGCAAGAGTCACGTGGGAGTTAATCCCGTGAACAGGAGGAGAAATCCCGGATAGGTCATCGGGATATTGAGGAGAGAATCCTAGACGTCGATCTCAGCAGGACACGCGTCAGTATTCTGGCGAGCCATCGGGATATCAGTCATTGTGAATTCGGAGTTCTCGAGGTCATGAGAACTGGGACTTCGAAAGTCTCAAAATCCCGAGAGTAATCTGAGCCATCCGTCCGAAGAAGGACACATGTCACGTGATCGTCCATTCCGGAGATACGAGGCATCAGGCATCGGGACTTGCAGGTCTCGAAATGGCGAAAAGATCATAACCGTTTGTTTGGAGGACGCCTGTCAGAGGATCCCAAGGAGTCGGGAATTGACATATCGGGATTCTCTAGGTCGTGAGAATCGGGACAACAGTAGTTGCGAAATCCCGAAGGAGATCTGAACCGTCCGTTGGTAGAGGACATGTGGCAATCATCAAGCGCCATCGGTGTTTTGGTGCATCGGAGAATCAGAGTTCTCAAGGTCGAGGGAACCGGAGCATCGGAAGTTCCGAAATCCCAATGAGATCGGGATCGTCTGTTGGAGGGATGTGTGGAAGCGATCGAGCACCGTCAAGGAGAGCGATAGGGAAGTCAACCCCTCGGTGTTTAGAGTCAATTGGGAATCGGGATATCGGAGATCCCGAGAGCGAGAGTTTCGTGCATCGTAGAATCGCGAAACGCGATTTCTCGATAAGGCCTAGGAGTGTGGGGCCACACAGACTGTCAAGAGGACAGATGGCAGATTAAAGGCGGGAGAAATTGGAAGGTAGAGCTCTAGTGGGAGCCAGCTGTCAGAACAACAGCGGAGGGGGACAGCGTCAAGGTGGGGACAGCTGTCAACTAAATGGAGAATCGAGATTTGGGTGATCGGGAATCCCGTAGGCATTTTCATCGGGACATCGCAAAACCCGAAGTCCCAATAGGGTAGAAGACTGAGGTCACGGGAATTGGTCATGTTGGCCAGGGATTAGCCAGGAGGGCTGAGGCATATCGGGGATCGACATATCGGGAGATCCGCGAACGCGGAAGCATTACATTTTGAAACCACGAACCCTGAAACCCCGACAGGAGCATATGACGGCGGTCATTTGGGACGACGGTCATGTGGACCAGAGTGTAGCCAGAGGAGGCTAGACGGACAGGATGTGCATCGGGATATCGGGGGTCGGAGGATCGGGGATCCTAAAGACATGCGCCCTTTGATAGCGCAAGTGCCGAAACTCCGATAGGAGTAGCCACGAAAGGGAGTAAGGCCACGATCGCAGAGACCTGGTCATATGTGTCAGGAGCTGAGCTAGGAGGGCCAGTGCGTGGACAAAGGAGCTCATCGGTAATTCGGGGATCGGGGATTCACGGGGATAGAGGTTTTTGATAGAGGAAGTTCTAAAACCCCGATGCCCGACAACCAGTTCCTGTGGGGAATTTGGTCACGGTCCGATGCAGAGGCCGTGCAGATGAATGAAGGACTTGTGGACTGGGTCGAGGTTCAACAAAGGATTCCAGCAGGGAATCTAAAGAGCCGCTTCGGCTCAACAGTGGGATTATGATCGATCCTGAGAGCGGGCGAGTCAAGGATCAACCTCGCTTGCATCAAGATTCATTACATAGTCCTTGAAAAAAGACAAAATACTTATGTAGCGGATATTTAGTCTTTGTGTGGGACATTTTATTCCATTAGTATGTTTTAAACAAAAATAATGGATCTTGGTGACTACACCATGGTCAAGGGACAAACAAAATTAGGAACTTAGGACCAAAACAAAGCTTCTGCAGTAGTAGATACGAGGACGTGTGTATTTTCAAACGAATTTTACAAGGAAAAAGGAATGGAAATTGTTCTAGGAGTAGACACAGACAACAATGACCTGTGAATGGGGCCAACGTTGAAATTTTTTCAAATTGTTTCTGTATGCACTGAAATTGAACATGGATAGACTAATTTCATGCCTTAATGATATGGGAGGGTTTTTGGACTCAAATTTGACACACACACCCACTTTCTTCCATCATCAATTCATGATGTAAACCATAAACTCTAATTTTCTTCCAAAGTACACAAATTGGTTGATGCAAGTTTTAATTTTTCATCAGTCTTTATTCATTTTTCTTCCAGGTTCTACATTAATATTGTATATACAATGTATTTAAGTCATAGTTGTGATGAAAAATCCTTTTTTTTCATTTCTTTCTTAATCAACACCATAAAAATACTCCCTTGTAGTATTAGATGTGGGGACGTATGTACTGTCGAAATAATTTTACAAGTAAAAAGTAACGTAAAATGTACTAGGAATAGACATGGGAAACAATGACCTTTGAATAGGGCCAACATTGAAATTTTTTCAAACCGTTTCTGTATGCACTGAAATTTGTCATGGATACACTATTCACATGCCTTAACAATATGGGATGGTTTATGGACTCAAATTTGACTCACACACTCACTTTCTTCCATCATCAATTCATCATGTAAACCATAAACCATATTTTTCTTTCAATGTACACAAATTGGTTGACACACGTTTTAACTTTTCATCAGTCTTTCTTCATTTTTGTTTCAGGTTCTACATTAATATTGTATATACAATGTATTTGTGTCATACTTGTGATGAAAAATCTCTCTTTTTCATTGATTGATTAATTAACACCATAAAAATACTCCCTTGTAGTGCTATATGTGGGGACGTCCGTACTGTCGAATGAATTTTACAAGGAACAAGGAACTTAAATTGTACTAGTACTAGACATGGGCAACAATGACCTGTGAATGGGGCCAACGTTGAAATTTTTTCAAAATGTTTCTGTATGCACTTAAATTTGCCATGGATAGACTATTTGCATGCCTTAAAAATATGGGAGGGTTTCCGGACTCAAATTTGACTCGCACACCCACTTTCTTCCATCATCAATTCATCATGTAAACCATAAACCCTAATTTTCTTTCAAAGTACACAAATTGGTTGACACAAGTTTTAAGTTTTCATTAGTGTTTCTTTATTTTTATTCTAGGTTCTACATTAATATTGTATATTCAATGTAGTTGTGTCGTAGTTGTGATGAAAAATCCCTCTTTTTCATTTATTTCTTAATAAACACCATAAAAATACCAGACCCAAGAACAAATGACATGTGAATGGGGCCAATGTTGATTTGTTTTCAAATTGTTTCTTTATGCACTATAATTTTTCATGGATAGACTATGCCTTAACGATATGGGAGGGTTTCTAGACTAAAATTCGACTCGCACGCCCACTTTCTTCCATCATCAATTCATCATGTAGAACATAAACCCTAATTTTCTTTCCAAGTACATAAATTGGTTGACACAAGTTTTAAGTTTTCATCAGTCTTTCTTCATTTTTCTTTCAGGTTTTACCTTAATATTGTATATACAATGTATATGTTTCGTAGTTGTGATGAAAAATCCCTCTTTTTTGTTGATTTCTTAATCAACACCATAAAATTACTCCCTTGTAGTACTAGATGTGGGGACATGTTTAATGTCGAACAAATTTTACAAGGAACATAAGGTTTTTATGTCTTATTTAAATCTTCTTAGGATTAAGCTTCATGATGAAGTCACCTACGTAGAAATATTTAGCCTCTGTGTGGAATCTTTGGTTCCATTAATCGTTTTTTCATAAAAAGAATGGTTCTCAAGGCTTGTATGTCCATGTCTAGGGGAAGAAAACAAGAACATTAAGTTCACAATGAAAATTCTCAAACTCAAGGGCCATTAACTAGGCCTCAATTAACCATGTAGATCTTATTTAAGAGATATTTGACCTTCCAGTGGGATATGGGTGTCATTAGGAATATGTTTTCACCATATATGTAATTCAAGGTTTATATCATCACAAAGGGAGGTTGTCCCCTTGAAGTGGCTTCATTTTCATAAACTCTTTATCGTTATCAAGGAATGGAGCTACTTCTTTCTATTCTTATGTTATTTGTGGACTTTGTTTCATAACAACAAGGGTGTCCACTATCCCCTCGTATATTCTTATTGGTATCCAAATGATGTAGACACACCCTCGAGGCATGTCCGCTCACAGGACCTTCTCCCTCCTTGGCCCGAAAAACTTAAAAAGCTCTTCCAATCCCCTATCGGGAATTTTCTGCACCCACAGAATTCTCCTTAATGATCCCCTGCTCAAATCGGGGAATTAGACTTCATAGTTTCATGAGTCCTGTGGTCGTGCACCTTGTGCTTCATAATACCCCGAAACCCAATGGGTAAATGCCAACACCTTCCTGTTCCTATCGGGAATCCTCTCGTCGGGATTTCAGCACCTATGATGTTGAAATTAACTTGCCTCGCTGACCCTCGACTCCTGATATGCCGATACACCTATGCGACACGACACATGTCCACCACTCAAATGATTGTAATTATTTGGGCATCACATTTCGGAGTTTTACGACCCCTCCTTCAATTATCTTCACATCACCAAGAATCCCGATACACCGATCCCCGATGCACGTGGGAACTGACTCCTCCACGTCACTGTCCCCTTGTCGCTCTATCGGACATCGCGCGATCACGATTCCTGATGCTGTGAGTTCTATGCTCCCGGAGTTCATGATGTGTTGAACCCCGACTCCTCTCCGGATACCTGACGTGTGTCCTGCCGAAATCAACAGCTAGGATTTCTCTGGAGTTTCGAGACTTGAAAGGTCTCGAACTTCTTAACTTATGAAAACCCGATGCGTCACATGCAATTAAACCCTGTGCAACTTCTGTCCAATCAGACGGTTGACGGGTAACCAGATAATGATCCAATGGCTCACGTTGTCCTGAGCTTAAATTCTTGGTGTGGCCGTAACTTCCTCACTACTTCTGATGGATCTGACGGTTTATAGGATTTCACAATTTCTCTCCACAAGATCTTGACCGTCGCTTCTCCTTGAAGATTTATTAAGGATGACTAAGTATTCCTCCTGTGTATTCCTTCAACATATTTGAAGGCTTTACTCCTCCTCAGCTTTCTCCATCTTCTCAGTCTCTTGGAAAATAGAACCCTTTTCTCACACTCCTTGTGGCAACCTGCAAACACTTCAAGTGTTCAACTTTCCTTGACTCTACGCACGCCTGCAGCAGCAGTCCTCTAAAGCTTCTGCTCAGATTCACAACTGAGACTTCCTTCTTCCTGCACACTCCTTACACAACTCCAACAACCCAATCTCACTTATGGGTGAATAAGAACAAGAGTTAAACTACCTAAGCCTCCATCAACGCACTCCTTGCGGATGGTTTTGGACTGCACTCCTTGCAGGAATTCTTGCTCAAACAGAGAAACAATTGAAACTCATTCCCTCTTCCTTCTAGACTTCTATTAAAAACATGAAATCATATGCACAACATATCAAAGCAAATGCATAACAGGAAAACAAACAATTATGAGCATATCATCAACACACACACACAGAGAACACAAAAACACGAGTCTGAATCAATTCCTTCTATTAATTCAATATCTGTACATGGGTGTTTTTCTACAGTTATCCACTTCTCTTCTATGCTCTTCCTGCTCACTAATGTTAGAATGCACAATGAGGGTGTCTATATCCCGTTTCCTTCTTGCACTCTCAAACTGTCCAATCTATGAATTAAAATTCTACCTACTTGCATTAACTATTTTAAATGTCGTCTATCTACTAAGGATGAGAGCTTAAAGGCTCAAGGTCCAAATACAATATACAAGTGCGCTTCATCTTAAATGACACATTTAAGATCGCGCAACAACTTCCAAGTGTTTTCAAAATTTGTGTTGGCTTGTCCAGCTGTCTTCTGCTTCCATGCTGGCTCTCTTGACGTGGGCGATGCTCCTGCATCATACTCCCTCGCTTGAAAAATTTCATGGGCTCCTGTCCATGAGCTCCTGCATGGTCTGTCCATGCTTCTGTATTTTTTCTTCAGTCTCCCAGCTGGCATCTTCAACTAGATGATTCTTCCACTTGACGAGATACTCATAGTATTCTTTCCTCCTGGTCCTCTTGCTCACTCTCTTGTCCAGTATGCATTCCATCTGCGGCTTCTCTGCAAATGGCATTTGTTTTGTCCATTGGATCATTGGCTACTCATCTCCAGTCTCTGCTTCTCCAGCTCTATATGGGTACAAATCTGAGACATTGAATATCGGAGATATTCCAATTCCATTCGGTAACTCAATCTCGTAAGCATTGTCCCCAAATTTTCTCAAGACCTTACATGGCCCGATTTTATTCATCTTTAACTTATTATATGTTCCCCTCAAGAAACTTTCCTTCCTCAAGTGTGTGAGAATCAAGTCACCAACTTCGAACTGAAGTTGTCTCTTTCGCTGATCTACTCTGCGTTTGTATTCCTGACTTGAATCCAGCAGTTGCTGCTTCACCTTGCTATGAAGTTCTTTCATCGCCTCAACGAATTCTTCTGCACTTGCGCTCCTAGTTTCCATTGGTTATGAATCCCTCAGTTCAAAAACTCCTCTTGGTTGCATGCCATATACAACCTGAAATGGACTTTTTCCTGTGCTCTGATTCACTGAATCGTTATATGCGAACTCTACATGTGGCAATATGTTGTCCCAACTCCTGTGGTGCTCTGTCACCAAGCTTCTCAGCAAATCTCCCAGAATTATGTTCACCACTTCTGTCTTTCCATTCGTCTATGGATGATAAGCAGAACTAAACATCAAGTTAGTTCCCATCTTCTTCCACAGTGTCCTTTAGAAATTTCTGATGAATTTTGTGTCTCTGTCTGAAACTATACTTCTGGGTAAGCCATGAAGTCTAACGACCTCTTTGAAAAACAGATTTGTGATATGAGTCGCATCGCTGGTTTTCTGGCATGGGATACAATGTGCCATTTTGGAAAACCTGTCGACTACCACAAAGACTGAATCATGTCCTCTTTGTGTCCTTGGCAATCCCAGTATGAAATCCATGTTGATTTCTTCCCATGGCCTCTCAGGTATGGGTAATGGTTGATACAAACCCGCATTCTGCTTTCTTCCTTTCAAATGCTAGCAAATTATGCATCTGTCCACAAACCGCTTGACCTATGACCGCATCCCTGGCCAAAAGTATGACTCGCTTAGCTTCGCAAATGTCTTGTCGTGACCAAAATGCCCTGCCAAGCCTCTGCTGTGTTTCTCCTTTAACAAATTCTCCCTCATGGAGCAATTTGAGATACACAGTTGATTGCCTCTGAACAACAATCCTTCCTGGATCATATAGTCTATCCAAGGGATTCTATCTCTGAGAACTGGATTCTCATCTACTTCATACGCTTCTCCAAAATCTGGATCACTTGCGTACATGTTCCTGAGATCCTCAAAACCCAATGTTTTGACTCAGAAATCCTGCAACATCAAACATTTCCTACTCAAAGAATCAACCACTTTGTTAGCAGTACCTGAAATATGCTTAATCACAAAAGTGAAATTCTGCATGTATTCTACCCATTTTACATGTTTCTGATTCAACTTCTCCTGTTGAGTCACAAACTGCAGTACATGATTGTCACTGTACAATACAAATTCTTTTGGGATCAAATAATGCCTCCACTTCTTCAGCGCCTGTATGATGGCATAGAATTCCTTATCATATGTGGAGTATTTCAATTTTGCCTCATTCAGCTTCTCGCTGAAATATGCAATCGGCCTGTCTTCCTGAATTAAGACCGCTCCTATTGCAAACCCGCTCGCATCACATTTCACCTGAAATGTCTTCAGAAAATACGGCAACACCAACACTAGTTGTTCCGTGATCTTCCACTTCAACAGATTGAAGCTCTTCTCAGCCTCAACTGTACAGTGAAAATACTTATGCCACTTCTTCACTGTATCCATCATTGCTGCACTAATTCCACTGAAATTCCTGATGAATTTCCGGTAGAAACTAGCCAAACCATGAAAACTTCTCACCTCGAATACATTCCTCGGTGATGGCTAATTCTTAATCACTTCCACCTTGTCTGGATCCATCCTCAACTCATTTTCCGAAATAACAAATACCAAATAAATGAGTTATGTCTTCATGAATGAGGACTTCTTCATATTAATCAACAGCTTCTCCTGTTGTAGCTTCTGCATCACTGTAGCCAAATACTTCAAGTGCTCTACCATTGGTTTACTATAAACCAGTATGTCATCCAAATACACAATGACAAACTTCCCAATGAACTCCCGCAGGACTTCGCTCATCAACCTCATAAAGGTACTCGATGCGTTGGTTAAGCCAAATGGCATAACAAGCCATTCATACAAACCTTCGTTTGTCTTGAATGCTATCTTCCGTTCATCGCCTTCGCTCATGCGAATCTGGTGATATCCTCTTTGAAAATCAATCTTTGAAAATCAATCTTTGAAAATTACCTTGCTCCGCTCAAAAAATCCATCAGATCATCCATCCTCGGCAATGGAAACCTGTACCTGATGGTTATTTTGTTGATCTCCCTTGAGTCGGTACACATCCTCTAGCCTCCGTATTTCTTCGGACTGAGTACTGTTGGAACAACACACAGACTCAAGCTTTCCCTGACCAAACCTTTGTCCAACAACTCCTGGACTTGCCTTTTAACCTCATCATTCTTTTGCGGCGTCAACCTGTATGCGGCTTTATTCGGTAAAATGGATCATGGTATGAGGTGAATGTGATGACTCACACTCCTCATTGGTGGCAACGAATGAGGTAATTCGTCCACTATGATGTCAGCGAACTCTTCCAGCAGTTCCTGAACCTCATCTGGTAAATCATCCACTCTTGTGCTAGTCAGAACAATCCTCGGTTTCCTAACCACAAAGAATTGTGGATCTTCTTTCTTCTTAACCTCTGTAAGAAGTTCCTTCCCACTCATGAGAAGTACTGTGTTTCTTACCTCCGGCTTCACTTCCTTATCCTTTATCGAAAGAAACATATGTGTCCTCAAATTCTTCTCCAGGGTATATGTGTTCATTCTCCCATCATGAATCACATTTATGTCATATTGCCATGGTCTACCCAACAATAAATGAAAAACATCCATGGGAATAACATCACACAAGATACTATCATTATATCCACCTATCTTGAATTCAACGAAGCATTGTTTAGTAACAATTACCTGGTGTCCTTTCTGTAGCCACAAAACTCTGTATGGGATTGGATGATCAGTCTTCTCTAGCTCCAACTTCTATACCATCTCTGTAGATACGAGATTATCTGTGCTACCACTGTCAACAATGACCTTGCATACCCTGTCCTTGGTCTTGCAAGCAGTCCTAAAATGTCTGGTCCTTTGGACTGAGCTTTCCACCTCCTTCTCGAGTGTCAAAAGGACGTTTCGCATCATAAGCAATCTTCCGCCTTCAACGTCTTCTGCTTCAACATCTTGCCTCTTCTCTTCGGTGATGTGAGCTTCTCCAATGTCCTTCTTTTTCTCTGGACACTTGTATGACTTGTGTCCATTCTTTCCAAATGTGAAGCATGTGATTACTCCACCTCTTCCTCTTCCTCTGCCTCTAGTACGAGGAAAAGTGTTTGCGTTAGCATAATCTCCTCTATGCTCATTATGTTGTCCTCTTTGTTCAACATATGGTCCTCTCTGTGAGGTTCCACCTCTTTCTTCCTGAGTCTGAGGTTTCTTCCATTCCTCCTTGGGCTTCTGGAATTTGTCCTGGGCAACTGCTTTGCCTCTAGGATGACTTCTGCCTCGGCCCCTCTGAATTTTCTTATGACTCGGCTTCTCTTCAGCTTTCAGAGCCAATTGGTAAGGATCTCCCACCATTCAGATGGTTAGCATGCTCATCTCATCCTGGATATCGTATCTCAGGCCATTCATATACCTGGCAACTTTCTCATCATGGCTCTCCCAATGACCTGCCCTGATATTCAATCGATAGAATTCCTCCGTATATTCTTTCACGGTCATCAACCTCTGTCTCAGGTTCTACATCCTCCTGAACAGAGTAATTTGATAATCTCTTGGGATGAACTTTGCCTTCATCTTTGCAATCATTCGATCCCAACTTTTAATTTTCTGCTTGCCCTTGAAGCGTCTATCTACTTGAAGCTCGTCCCACCATAATACTGCATGTCCCTTCAATCTCATGACAGCATGTATGACTTTCTTATCATCTTCGACATCCTCATAATCGAAGTAGGTGTCAAGAGATCTAATCCAATCTAGATTCTCTTCTGCATCCAGATTCCTTTCATAAACTGGAATGTCCATCTTTTCCTTTGCACCCATCCGTGCAATAGCTTTAATTAAGTGTTCATTGGCTTCATCCTCGGCTGCAACTTCTCTTTCTTGTTCTGTTTCAGCTTCACTCTCGGAATCTCTAAGATCCCACGCACTGGCTGTGCGTCTTTGCATTGTCTCCATGTCTTCAAGTCTCGCTCGGAGATCATGCATCTGTCTCTCCATCTCTGGATTTGTTACCTGCCTGCCTCTTCTCCGCACCTCCCTATCCTCTAGATCAGGTGATTTCCTTTCTCTCCATGGCGGCATGGTGACTTCTCTTCTCTGCGGTAGAAAGTAAAGAATTTGTCTTAGCTTTGATACCACTCTGATGCAGACACACTCTCCAGGAACGTCCGCTCACAGGACCTTATCCCTCCTTGGACCAAAGAACTTAAAAAGATCTTCCAATCCCCTATCAGGAATTTTCTGCACCCACAGAATTCTCCTTAATGATCCCCTTCTCAAATCGGGGAATCAGACTTCGCAGTTTCGCGAGTCCCATGGTCATGCACCTTGTGCTTCACAATACCCTGAAACCCGATGGGTAAATGCCAATGCCTTCCTGTTCCTATCAGGAATCCTCCCGTCAGGATTTCAGCACCTATGATGTTGAAATCAACTTGCCTCGCTGACCCTCGACTCCCGATATGCCGATACACCGATGCGGCACGACACCTGTCCACCACTCAAATGCTTGTAGTTATTTGGGCGTCGCATTTCGGATTTTCGCGACCCCTCCTGCAATGATCTTCACGTCACCAAGAATCCCGATACACCGATCCCCGATGCACGTGGGAACTGACTCCTCCACGTCATTGTCCCCTCGTCGCTCTATCAGACATCACGCAATCGTGATTCCTGATGCTGTGAGTTCTACGCTCCCGAAGTTTACGATGTGTTGAACCCCAACTCCTCTCCAGATACCTGACGCGTGTCCTGCCGAAATCAATGGCTAGGATTTCTCTGGAGTTTCGAGGCTTGAAAGGTCTCGAACTTCTTAACTTTTGAAACCCCAATGCCTCACATGGACTTAAACCCTGTGCATCTTCTGTCCAATCGGACGGTTGACGGGTAACTAGATAATGATCCAATGGCTCACGGTGTCCTGAGCTTAAACTCCTAGTGTGGCCGTAACTTCCTCACTACTTCTGATGGATCTGACGGTTTACGGGATTTCACAAGTTCCCTCCACAAGATCTTGACCGTCGCTTCTCCTCGAAGATTTATTAAGGATGACTAAGTATTCCTCCTGTGTAGTCCTTCAACAGATTTGAAGGATTTACTCCTCCTAATCTTTCTCCAGCTTCTTAGTCTCTTGGAAAAGAGAACCCTTTGCTCGCACTCCTTGTGGCAACTTGCAAACACTTCAAGTGTTTGGCTTTCCTTGACTCTGCGCACGCCTGCAACAGTAGTCCTCTAAAGCTTCTTCTCAGATTCACAACTGAGACTTCCTTCTTCCTACACACTCCTTACATAGCTCCAACAACCCAATCTCACTTCTGGGTGAATAAGAACAAGAGTTAAACTACCTGAGCCTCCATCAACGCACTCCTTGCGGATGGTTTTCGACTGCACTCCTTGCAGGAATTCTTGCTCAAACAGAGAAACAATTGAAACTCGTTCCCTCTTCCTTCCAGACTTCTGTTAAAAACATGAAATCATATGCACAACATATCAAAGCAAATGCATAACAGGAAAACAAACAATTATGAGCATATCATCAACACACACACACAGAGAACACAAAAACATGAGTCTGAATCAATTCCTCCTATTAATTCAATATCTGTACATGGGTGTTTTTCTATAGCTCTCCGCTTCTCTTCTATGCTCTTCCTGCTCACTAATGTTACAATGCACAATGAGGGTGTCTATATCCCATTTCCCTCTTGTGCTCTCAAACTGTCCAATCTATGAATTGAAATTCTACCTACTTTCATTAACTATTTTAAATGTTGTCTATCTACTAAGGACGAGATCTTAAAGGCTCAAGGTCCAAATACAATATACAAGTGTGCTTCATATTAATTGACACATTTAAGATTGCGCAACAACTTCCAAGTGTTTTCAAAATTTGTGCTAGCTTGTCCAGCTATCTTCCGCTTCCGCGTTGGCTCTCTTGACATGGGCGATGCTCCTGCATCACCAAAGGACTAATAAGGATCATTAAATCATACCACAAAATGGGAAAATAAAAGAACTAAAATTATGTAGGAATATTTTTCTTTCCCATGTATTGTTTGTATAAGTTGTCGGCCTCTTATTTGGAGTTGGTTCTATTAAGAAAACTTCTTGTATTAAATAATCACTTGTTCTTTATTGAATCTATAGGTAAGTAAGTAAACATGCATATATATTATGTTTCTTTTAATGGTTTGACCCATAGACAAAAAATAGAGGTTTTCTAAATTTTACCTTTTCAAGTATTATATTTTAGCTGAGGTTTCAAATACTTGGGTTTCACACTAAAATCGAATGGATATGTCTCTAGGGATTGGACCCAACTATATGAAAAAATAGAGACAATACTTAGGTTCCATACATGGTGTGAAAAATTTGTGAATGGCACACATATCCCACCCAAGAACCATATAATTCTATTAAAATATATGATAGATGTGGTGGATTGAGGACTTGTTAATGGCCAATGAGCCAAAGAAAAATGTTTAGGACCTGAGGCCCTTTTTTTCCTCTCTAGTCATGGTAGAGACCTATTCTTATTATGAAAACGTACCAATGGTTCCAAATATACCCTACATAGATCTTGTGTGGTTGTTTAAGGACTACATCACAAGTCTCGGTCCAAAGAAGATTCAAATAGGGCCTAAGAACCTTATGTTATTTGCTATACATTAGGCCCAAAAATTGTGAATGGTGACCATATCCCACCCAAATTCCATATATCCCTTAGAAATAGGCCATATATCCATATATCCCTTATGAAAGTTCTCAAATTCAAGGTCCATGAGATAGGCCTCAAATAACCATGTAGATCTTATTTAAGATATATTTGACCTTCTAGTGGGATATGGGTGCGATTAGGAAATTTTTTTCACAATATATGTAATTCAAGGTTCATATCATCACCAAGGGAAGAAAATCAGGGCCTTCTTCCCTAAATGGATTTTTTCTATGCTTAATGTCCAAGCTTGTTAAACAAATTCAATTTTTAGGCAATAGAAATATTAAATTCTTAAATTTAAGTGGTATATGTTTGGTAAACAATATTTAAAATTTCATAAATTAAGTAGTTTAGATCCTTCTTAAATTCCAAATTTCATAAAGGCGAAGATGACTCCCTCACCCTGACATGTAAATCTCTCTTACCCTGACATGTTTCAAAATAATATCTTTAGCACTAAAAACGTCTTGTAAATGCATATGACTTATTTTCCTTATTTGGGCATGGTAAAGGCCTCTAAACACATCCATTTTTCACGAAACCACCTAATGGCACCTGGAAGACCAGTCCAAGGTAAAAGAACCCATAAAGAGGGCATGTGCCATGGTTGGAGGCCTTGTTCACAACACATGATGCATATATTAAGGTTTATTTTCCATCATAAGGATATTGTTTCCCTATTCTGATCATGGTCAATGCCTTGATATTTGTCTTTAGTGATCAGGAAAACATCTTAATGGCAACAATATCCACCTCCTAGAAAAAGGACCGCCTAGTGAGGGTTCATGTCATAGTTCTAGGTGTTTTTCATATAATGCTTGCGCTCATGAAGGTTCAATTAGGGATTAATGCCAATTTCCCCCCTTGACCATGTTTAGGAGTTAAGACCCATTTCCAATGCATAAAACCTGCTAATGGTTCCCACATCCCACTCATAGGATTTCAAACAACCCATACTTAATGGACTCATGCGTTGGATCGAACACTCATTCAAGGCTCTTCAGATCAAGAATATTCAACAATATATTCTTGAGGCACTAATTTTACTTCCTCAAACATGGTCGAGATCCTATGATATATACTAAGTGCACAAAACCTCCTAGTGGACTCCATATCCAACTTTGATGCTAAAAAACCATTAGAAAGGGCTTGTGTTATGGTTTTCAGGTTTGTTCATGGTGATTGATCCTAAGAAGTGATGTTTATGGAATAAGGTCCAAGTTTTTTCCTCCCCTAACCATGGCATCTGAGCTCAAGAAGGTTCAGTTAGGGCTTAAGACCCTTCTTTCCCCCTTAACCATGTTAATCCCTCAATGGACATAAGGTGATTATTCCTTGTTTAAATATTCTCAAGAGAGAGCTTTGTGATGTAGTCATAAAAAAACTAGACAAGAACTATGCATGGGATCTTTCACCTTTGTGTGGTATCTTTAGCATCATTGATATGTTTTTTTAAAGACTAAGAATGGAGCTTAGGGACTATACCATGTTGAAGGGAGGAAAACAAGGAACTTGGGTCCAAAATGAATTTTTTTTAGTTTAAGGGCCATGCACTAGGCCTTGAACAACCATGTATATCCTTTCTAAATGATATTTAGCCTATAAGTGGGATATGGATGCCATAAGAATTTCTCAAGATTATTTGAATGTTATAAGTATTAGGATTCATGTTGTAGTCCTCAAATAACCACACAAGACTTGTACTGTAGGGGATATTTATCCTATGTGGGGAATATTTGACACCATTAATATGTCTTATATAATAATAATAGGTCTTTGGGACTTAGGCCATAAATGAAGATTTCTTGTGATAAATGACCATGGAAAATATCCTTGACTTATAGGAATATGGACAAAATTAATATGTTTTGAACAATAATAATGGGTCTTAGAATTACCTCCACCATGGATAGGGGAGGAAAAAGATATATTTAGGTCCTAGAGAAATCTTCTTATGGTCTTTACCATGGCCAGTGAATGAACATAAGGTGATTATTCCTTGTTTAAATATTCTCAAGAGAGAGCTTCATGATGTAGTCATCAAAAAACTAGACAAGACCTATGTAAGGGATATTTCACCTTTGTGCTGTATCTTTAGCATCATTGATATTTATTTTTAAGGAGTAATCATGGATCTTAGGGACTATACCATGTTGAAGGGAGGAAATTAAAAAAGAAACTTGGGTCCAAAATGAATCTTTTTGAGTTTAAGGGCCATGAACTAGGCCTTGAACAACCATGTAAATCCTTTCTAAATGAATATCTTTAGCCTCTAAGTGGGATATGGATTCCATAAGAATTTCTCAGGATTATTTGAATGTTGTAAGTATTAGGATTCATTTTGTAGTCCTCAAATAACCACACAAGGCTTGTATTGTATGGGATATTTATCCTATGTGGGGAATGTTTGACAACATTAATATGTCTTCTACAATAAGAATGGGTCTTTGGGCCTTAGACCACAAGTGAATATTTCTTACTATAAATGTGTTAAACCTGCACATAATAGATCTAGATAAACAATAATACACACATTTGCAGAGAGAATTGGAGAAAGAATAAGAAGGAGAGAAAGAATGAAAGATATCTCATTAACCATTTCCACACTCAAAGATTGAATAATTTACAATAGATATAGGATACATGAGTAAATAATGAGCCATAGTGGTGGTATAGAGTGATATGGACACGCACCAGCAGTTACAGGAGTAAACTGCCACCTAGTCTAGTCTCTCAGGCAGTTACGGGAGTGAACTGCTACCTAGTTGAGTTATCTAGTCAACTAGACTTCAGTTAACTAACTGAACAGAGAGTAGTGAGGAGTTAACTCAGGAAATAAAGGGTAATTTTTCAGTATAGTGATGATACCAAGGAAAGTGTACATTATTTGGTGATGATCCCAATGTTGCATGGTGACAAAGCCATTGCAGCATCTAGACTCCACTCAACTAGTTAAACTGAAGTGAAAACTAAAGAGAATATTCTCCAGGTGAAATATTCTCCCCTAAAATATAGGAGACTGGATAATGACTAATAATGACTAATAAACAAGGAAAAACCTTAGAAAAAATAAATCCTAGGTGTGTGTGAAGTAACTCCAACACCCCCTCTGAACATCACTATGGTGAAAATAAAGAATGGGTCCCGACAACAAGGCCATGTTAGGTACCGAAATACAAAATATACATTGAAACAAACGAGGAAAGAGGGAAAAACTCATGGGAAACCTCCCCTACTAAAATTTCAATGCATAAAAAAAAAATGAGAAGGAACAAAAAGCAGTTGCTAAGCAACCTTGTCCTTCACTCCAAGAAGACCTCGCGACTATGCAAGTTTGTTCTCGTTGAAGATTTTGTTGAAGATGTAGATGTATTCATAGATCTGATGAAGTATATGCACCATTTATATTTCCACACATATCCACTTTATCTTCTTGTAATGAATAATATCTAAATAAATTTTGGATGAAATATTGAAAACCATGCGGCCGTTTCCGAAAAAATGCTGAAATTTTGTTGATTTTAAAACGATCATAATTTCACCTCCCGGACTCCATTTCAAATGATTTTTTTTTAGAAATTAGATATTTTCCTGAGAGGAATTCAAATATCCAATTTTCTTCTGCAATTTTTTCTCATAAAATATTAGAATTGAGTCTGATGTGCACCGCTCCCTTTTGGTCTCCTAAGATGCATGCATTGCACATGGAAAAGTGTTTGCATGTGACCCCTAATATGCATGCCATATATATTCCACATGGATTTTAGAAAAAATATATGAAATGGAGTATACATCATCTTCAATTAATGTAATACACATTTGTGAAAAAACATTTGTAGAAGACTTTTTATAATAAAATGTTTGATCTTCTGATGGCTGCTCTTCTGGCTCTATCTGTTCAACCTCCTGCATGATATATTCATAGTATTATTTATTCCCAAATAGAACCTCCAATTTGGTCCATAATTCATTTGGAGTTTATTCTTGTGAGTCATCATATACTCGATGGAGAATTTCAAGAGAAATAGGCAAGAAGATAAATCCTATGGCCATATCTTCTCTATTGAGAAAGTCATTTTTCTCATCGGCGGAATCAAGATCTACTTCCATTTCCATGTTTATTTGGTATAATCATATAATTATGAGAAGAAGTAGCATATTTTTCTTCCACTCCAAATAGTTCTGATCCATGAAAAGTATTATCAGTGAGTAAAACATAAATTCCATCTTTTCTGTGTTCTTCAATCTTCAGTACCTGCAAACAAATAATTGGTGTAGCTTTTTCTTAGTAGTATGTTGGATCTGATACCATGTAAAAGTGTTGAACCTGTACATAATAGATCTATTTAAACAATAATACAGACATTTGCAGAGAGAATTGGAGAAAGAATAAGAAGGAGAGAAAGAATGAAAGAATTTTCATTAACCGTTTCCACACTCAAAGAGTGAATAATTTACAATAGGTATAGGATACATGAGTAACTAATGATCCATAGTGGTGGTATAGAGTGATATTGACACACACCAACAGTTACAGGAGTAAATTGCCACCTAGTCCTAGTCTCTCGGGCAGTTACGGGAGTGAACTTCCACCTAGTTGAGTTAAATAGTCAACTAGTCTTCAGTTAACTGACTAAACAGAGAGCAGTGATGAGTTAAATCAGGAAATCAAGGGTAATGCATAAATATAGTGAAGATACCAAGGAAATTTATCATTATCTGGTGATGATCCCAATGTTTCATGGTGACAAAACCAATGCAACATCTAGACTACACTCAACTAGTCAAACTGAAGAGAATATTCTCTAGGTGAAACATTCTCCCCTAAAATATAAGAGACTGGATAACGAATAATAATGACTAATAATTTTTTTTTTGGCTCCATCAAATAAAAATAGAGCTCGGCTCTGCATCGAGGGTTTAGGGCTTCTCAACCTCTTTGAACTGTGCTACCACAACGACTACCCTGTTGGTGCTCATGTCTCGCAGGGAGGGGGCGCCGACTGGCATCTCCTATAGCCAAGTCATGGCAACTGGAAACCCTGCAGAAGGAGTGAAAAGGTCGACCTTTGAGCCGCCACTAGATATGTGCTCAAAGCTTCTAGTGGAAGGGACCTTCAAGGATCGGGAGATGGACATCGATCTAGATAAAGAGACTGTCCCTGCAACCGCGTCAACTCCATGGATGTCAGGTAAATGCATCTCACAGGCACCACATGCCCCAAAATACATCATCACCTTGCCAGGCATAGAAGAGCAGAAGCAATACATGCGAGATTATTCCTTGGTGGGAAAATTTCTAGGGCTTTGGCCTTCTGAGCGTGATCTGGTCAAATGGATACAACACTGGTGGAAACCAAAAGGTCACTATGAATTACAACTGGGTTCCAAGGGGTTCTTCACAATCATCCTCCACAACCTTGAGGATCGCAATCGCATCTTTGATGGGGGGCCATACTTCTACAACTCGGCAGGACTCTTTTTAAGATTCTGGACAGAGAAGTTCAGCCCTGAGAAGGAAGACTTTGCCCACGGACCGGTATGGATTAGACTGTACTCTCTTCCCTAGGAATTCTGGCTGGAAGAGGTCCTGGTCGGCATTGGAAACACCATTGGAATCTATGCTAAGTCCTCTGAAGCCACTAAGCAGTGGCGCTACACATCTTATGCGCGTATCTGTGTGTACCTGAACATAGCCAAGCCTCTCCTAGGAGCCATCACACTGGAATATCATGAAGAGGACTGGTCCCAAACCATCGACTATGAACACATTCCATTCAGATGCAGGAAATGCCACGAACATGGTCATCTCTTCAGAGAGTGCCCTCTCATTACGGCTCACAAAGAAGGGAACCCAGAAAGCGGCAAAGACAAGGACAACTTTGTACAACCAGCAGGGAAAAGATGACAAGGAGGAAGAAAACAACTAGCCCAAGTAAGTAAAGATCCCTCAACCAGCAATAAGTTTGCAATCTCACAAGACCAACCAGAAAACCCCACAACCCCTGCGAACCCAAATTTACCACCTCCAGACAATGGACCTCAGTCGACATGCCAAAGAACTGAACGCCCCCCACAGGGTAAGGAGTCGGATCTCCCTCCCCTAGAAATGGCTCGGGATCCGCAAGACTTGCAGGAGATAGAGGACGGGGATGAGGAAATGGAGCTGGAGGAGCAAGACCTAGCCGGTGTGGATATGGAGCACCTTGAGCATGCATACGCATCAAAAACTTTACACTATACCTAGGGATCAACTGCGGAAGCTGCACAAGGTATTTCTCAACTCTTCAGCTGGGTCCTCAGCTCGAGCTAGCAAAGACCTAGGAATACATGGCATTCAGTCAAAAAACCCAAATAAAACTCAGAAAGATGAAAAGAAAAGGGGGAGGAAATCCACTAACAAGCTCATACAAGAAATAGGACACTTTATGGTAAACTCGGGACAAATATACCTGATCTCGGATAAATTCCCTCCTCTCCCCACCCCCCCATCATCATGAAGATCATCTCATGGAATATCAGAGGCCTCAACGGACGTAGCAAGCAAAAAATGCTACGGGATCTGATCTTAGCGGAAAAGCCAGGCATAGTACTATTGCAGGAAACAAAATGTACTTCTGAAGACATTGACAGGCTACTTCCCTACTACTGGAGGCAAGGGGTATCAGACTCAATCGACGCCACAGGAACAACTGGAGGATTGGCTATTCTTTGGAACACCAATGCAGTGCTGCTGGAAAACTTCCTCACAACCAAATGGTCCATCACAGCAGATTATAGTCTTATCGGCTCAAACAAGCCCAGACATCTGACCAATGTCTACGGCCCGGCCAATCCAAGGGATAAGCAGGCCTTCCTCAGAATCCTGAGTTACTTATCTAGTCTTACACAGTATAACAGATGGACTATTAGTGGAGATTTCAATATCATTCGCAGCCTGGAGGAAAAAAAAGGAGGATCAAGACGACTGGATCGGGACTCCAGCGACTTCAATAGCCTCATAGACGATCTTCACCTTATAGACCTGGAGGCCAACAATTGCATTCACACTTGGACAAACAGAAGGACTGGAATACATCAAATCGCTTGCAAACTAGATCGTTTCCTCATTTCTGAATCCCTTATGATGGATGGTACGACAATGGAATCTACTATCTTGAACTTCTCTGGTTCAGATCATTGGCCTATACAATTATGCTTGGAGGTCCTAGCCACACCTGGTAAGAAACCCTTCAGGTTTGAACAGTTTTGGATTGACCACCCTGATTTCCGAGTAAATATCCAAGATTGGTGGAGGGAGGCAGAGGTCCCTCGCAGATCCAAAATGTATAGATTCTAGAAAAAGTTAAAGAATCTTAAACAAACTCTCAAACTTTGGAACAAGCATACCTTTGGCAACATCTTCGACTCCCAAAAATAGCTGTCAGAACAAATGGGTGAGATTCAACATCAGATCAGATTGTAGGGGTTAACAAATGAGCTAAAAGCCCAGGAAATAAAAGTAAATCAATAGCTTGAAGCTAGGAAAAGACAAGAAGAGATCTTATGGAAACAAAAATCGCGTATCCAATGGCTTAAGGAAGGAGAATGCAATACCAAATTCTTTCACAGAATTTTTATCCAAAAAGGACACTCTAATAAGATCACGCATCTCATCTCAGATGAAGGGGAAACCATTCACTCCCATGTTGACATGGAAACAACCTTGATCGACTGTTTTCAAAACCTCCTTACAGAACCCCTCCCAGATAGACATGAGGCCATCAATAATATTACACGGCATGTGCCCTCCCTCGTTACCCAGGAGAAAAATGCAACTCTTCTCCGGCCCTTCACAATCGAGGAAGTGGATCAAGCGCTTCAGGACACTCCTAAATGCAAGGCTCCTGGTCCCGACGGTTTCACCAACAACTTTTTCCACCATTGTTGGCCGATGATCAAGACAGAGGTTTGGGAAATTTTGGAAGACTCTAGAGCCACTAGATAGGTCCTCTAGGCTCTCAATGCTACTTTCCTCACCTTAGTTCCCAAAGAGGGGCAGGCACTTCACCCCAAGAAGTTGAGGCCTATAGCTCTTTGCAATGTCATCTACAAACTCCTTACAAAAGTGATAGCTCGGAGACTCAAACCTATCTTACCGACAATCATATCCCCAGAGCAGTCAGGATATGTTGAGGGCAGACAAATCCTGGACAGCGTCATCCTAGCCCATGAAGTAATTCACTCTCTGCGGAAGACCAAAACTCCAGGTATGCTCCTCAAATTAGACCTCTCTAAAGCCTTTGATAAGATAAGTTGGGAATATATGCGAGCAATGCTCCTAGATTTTGGTTTTGATCAGAGCTGGGTAACTTGGATTATGAATCTAACCTCCTCGACTTTCTTCTCTCTTCTCATCAATGGTGTCCCCTCGTGACCCTTCTCCCCCTCAAGAGGGATTAGACAGGGAGATCTCCTCTCCCCTTTCCTCTTCATCATCTTGGCCGAGGGTCTTAGCCTTTCAATCCATGCAGCAATCGAAAACAAACTTCTGACAGGTCTACCCCTGCACGACATCTCCCCCCCTATCTCGCATAGCCAATTTGTGGATGACACCCTCTTGATGGGTAGCCCAATGGTCCGTGAAGCCAACTCTCTCCTAGAGATCCTCCAAACCTTCTCAGATGCCTCAGGTCTGGACTGCAACAAGGATAAATCCCAAATACTTTTCTTCAATACTCCCCCTCCAATCCAGCGCCATATCTCGGATATCCTAGGTTTCAACAGAAGCTCCCTTCCGTCCAAATACCTTGGCATCCCTTTGGTTGACAATTCCCTCTGGAATTCCTCCCGGGAACATATTTTATCCTCCTTTACCAAGAGGCTTTCCTCTTGGACCTTTAGAGCCTTAAACCTTCCCAGTCGTCTCACTCTCCTCCAAGCTGTTCTTCAGGCCCTTCCGATTTATTCTTTTTCCGCGTTGGCTGCCCCAAAGTTCATCCTCACAACCATCAAAAGATTACAAAGAAAATTCATTTGGCAGGGCCTCAACACAGGGAAGAAAATAACGCTAGTCAGCTGGGACAAACTCTGTCGGCCCAAAGAGCAAGGAGGCTTGGGATTACAAGATCCCCTTATAATGAACAAGGTTCTAAGCGCCAAAATTTGGTGGCGATGGTTAAAAAATCCCAAGGATCTCTGGGCCAGACTCTGGAGGAAGAAATACGCTCCAAATGTGGTAGAGAAGAACCTAATTCGTTGGAATGGGGACAACCTGGGCTCCTTAATTTGGACAGCAGCCAAGCAGAACAGATAGCTGGTGACTCAGCACGCCTTCTGGGAGATAAGAAGTGGGGAAACTTCTCTTTTCTGGCAAGACTCCTGGCAACAATGGCTAGTACTGGACATTGAGGATTGGGCTCGCGAAATCTGCAACCAAGCTACATGGGAAGGCCTGACAAGAGTAGCTGACTATTAGCAGGACAATCCTCCGGAAGACACCTGGCATTGTTGGCACTTGGACACAGAACACATTAACCTGGAGGCGCATGTGGATCTGGCACCTTGGCAAGAAGAGTTGGCCAAACAGAAAATTCCTAAAATTGCAGGAGAGGATATTCTTTGGTGGGGATACAGGCCACAAGGTACCTTCAGCATGTGGGAAGCCTACCAACTCAAAACTCAATTAGACCCCCTCCCTACTTCGAAAGTTTGGCACAAAATCTAGAGTCTTAAACACTGGCCAAAAATCACTCTCTTCCTCTGGCTGGTCTCCCATTCAAGCATCCTAACCTGGGACAACCTCTCGAAAAGGGGTTTTGTGGGGCCCTCTTTATGTATATTTTGTGGAGAGGCAGAGGAAACCATGAACCATCTCCTCAATTATTGCCCTTACACTGCTCAAATCTAGGATCAAGCAGCGCTTATCATGCGTACCTCGGACCGCCTCAGAGATAGCATCCTCGAAACCATTACAAACTGGAGGGACCAAGATTTCCATTCTCCCCTTCTTAATGGTATTTGGCAACTTCTACCAGGCTTTATCCTTTGGAAAACTTGGAAATAAAGGAACATAACACTTTTCAGAAGTATCTCCCTCCCGTGGCAACAGTGCTGGCATCAATGCCATCGCAACATCCTGGAAACTCTCCACCTTTGGAAGTGGACCGACGCAGACTTGACCTACACTCCCTCTGAACTCCCCATCCTTCGGCATTAGACCCCACTCCATTATCTTCAGGCTCTCCACTCCTATTCTCTTACCCCCCTTTCTAACAGCCCCTCCTTTTGGTCTCCTCCCCTAGAGGACTTCATCAAGCTCAATTTTGACAGGGCCTCTAAGGGAAATCCAGGGGTTGCAGGCTATGGAGTAGTCTTCCACAACCACCATGGGAACATCCTTATCATAAGCGTAGTCTCCCTTAGTCATTCTACGAACAATGCAACAAAACTCTGGGGTCTTATCAAAGGACTGCAATTAGCCATCAAAAACAACTTCACCAAGCTAATCGTCGAGGGGGACTCTCAAGTCATCATCAACCTGCTGCGCAGAATTTTAAACGGAGCAAACCCAGACAGAATATTGCCAAGATGGAGACTATCACATGGGCTACATATCATCACAGATTTACTGCAATCAAATCAAGCTGTCATTCCTGCTCACATCAGGAGGAAGGCGAATCAAGTTGCGGATGAACTGTCTAATTTGGGTACCAACTGGAGTGGACTGGAACTCCTTGTTGGACACACCTACCACACTTAGAGGGGGGGTGAATGAGTGTGGGACTCTTTTTCCCAAAAGTTCCCTCTTGCACAAAAACTCATCAATTAGCATTCAACATTTATTCATTACCCATTGTTGTCATTTATAACCAGTTAGATGTGAGCACATATCAGCAACATATATCAGCAATATATCATCAACAAGT
>SNQJ01S0026978.1:108949-133473 GCA_010110895.2 Picea sitchensis
CTTATCAATCACGATAAGACAATAATGAGTCATCTATACATTTTTCCAACAATGCATCATATACCAATGGAACCAAATCGATCCATATTCATCATGTATCAATGCCAACTCATTGATCCATCTTCATCTATGCATTCTCATCAAGGACAATACATATTATATTAAATAAATCATCAATCAATCAATCCTTTGACATCAATCAATCACTTGACATCAATAAATGACATCAATCAATCAAACCATTGGCATCAATGACAACATGATCCAACACTCCTATGCAACTCAGCCCTGGATCCTGATCACCCTATTCTCCAACATTGTATCTGCAAAGATGGAACAGTGGATGCCCCCCTGGATGGGGTGTTAGTGTGGCACACTTGGCATACGACGGAGGCAGGCACCAGCCACCGGGGCATGGAGCCATGTGACGGGCTCGTGCCACCGCCCGCCACCCTCCCCCGTCATTAAATAGCTCTTACTACGACGTAAAAGGGCATTTATGCAGTCTCCCTCTCCTTATTCATGTCTTTGTATGGCTTGGTTACTGGTGTGTGTCCCTAGTCTCTACTTGCATTTCGAAGGGATCCTCCCTTCGCAGCCATGGCCTGATATTGTTCGAATTTTCTGGCTCTATGTAGCCCCTACTCGCCCCTAGGCCTTCTACTTATGCCTGGTGCACCTAGTCTCTTCGACCAGTCACAAAAAATGCCTTATTCCACATCCAAGGGGGAGGCCGCAGAGGGGATCTCCCTGGAAACCTTGCCGTCCCTCGGTATCGCCTCCCGACTCACCCTCCATCTACTCCTCCCCTCCCCTCCAATCCGAGATTTTCATTTCTTCCTCTCCTGCTTTGTCGATCTCACAGTTTAACAGTCTAGCAATCATCCCCCGGACGCCAAGCTCCTTCTCGCGTCTCCTTCTCGCCCCTCTTGTGGATGTGCCGGCCCCTACACCAGTCTTTGACCCTCTAAGGAACTCAGGAGGTGAGCCTCCTCCTCCTCGTATGCCTAGGAACACTGGATACTAGTCCACTGACTCCTTCAATGGCATGCAGTTCAGAGAAAGCCTGGCCATCCTTTACGGTTTGGTCTTTGAACTCTGTCAGGTGGTGGAGGACCTTCAATTTCGCCTACAAGCCACAGATTAAAAGGTGGTGGTCTTTCTTTAGACTCTCTCCTCCATGCACAAGGCTTTTCCCTCAGACTTGGTAGAAGCGACTTCAGTGGACGAACCCAGTGCAACTACCAGTTGAGAAAATGGAAAGATGCAATGCTCAACAGATATTGGGCTAGAGAAGGCCGGGCACGAGATCATGGCTTTGGAAGTGGACTCGGCAAGGCGACCACTGCAGGATCCTACGATAGGTGCCAATAGAACCGCGAGCGACGTGAAAGTCGAAATGCAATGGGCAGACCAGGTGACGTATGTCGAGGAGGAACCTTGGACCGAGGACTTCCACACCACCTGGCGAGGATATATGCCGGGTGTCTAGGTATATAGTGTTTTTTGAGGTCTTGTTAGCCTCTTTTAGTTTAACTGATGACTAGGTTGTCTAAGACTATTTTTCTTAGTTTATCATACTACTTATGCTTGACTCCTCTGCTGGCTGGACTGGTTTCCCCTCTGTTGGGGCAGTCCAGTAATTACAGTATGGCTATTTCCGTATTTTGAAACTCCACTTTGGTTCTGGAAGGATTTTAATATATAATACTTCTTACTTAAAAAAAAAATGACTTATAAACAAGGAAAAACCTTAGAAAAAATAAATCCTAGGTGTGTGTAAAGTAACTCCAACACATATGATAAATGGCCATGGAAAATGTCTTTGACTTATAGGAATATGGACAAAATTAATATGTTTTGAATAATAAGAATGGGTCTTAGAATTACCTCCACCATGTCTAGGGGAGGAAAATGATATATTTAGGTCCTAGAGAAATATTCCTAGGGTCTTTACCATGGCCATGGAATGAACATAAGGTGGTTATTCCTTGTTTAAGTATTCTCAGGAGAGAGCTTTGAGATGTAGTCATCAAAAAACTAGACAAGACCTATGCAGGGGATATTTTACCTTTGTGTAGTCTCTTTACCATCATTGATATGTTTTTTTAAAGAGTAATAATGGATCTTAGGTACTATACCATGTTGAAGGGAGGAAATTAACAAGGAACTTGGGTCCAAAATGAATCTTTTTGAGTTTAAGAGCCATGCACTAGGCCTTGAACAACCATGTATATCCTTTCTAAATGAATGTATTTAGCCTCTAAGTGGGATATGGGTGCCATTAGGAGTTTGTTCACACCACATATGGGATTAAAGACATATACCATCATTGAGGGATGGAAACAATGGCTTTAGGATGTAAACAAACATTTATTTTACTTAATGGCCATGATGAAGGGCTCCAATTAGGAATGTGGGAACCATTAATATTTTTTTTTTTTATATCAAAATAAGAATGGATCTCCTAACCTATACCATGGACAAGGGAGGAAAACAAAGGCCTTAGGCCCTACACAAATTTCTCAAGATTAATGGCCATGAAAAAGGCCTTAAAAGACCACACTAATTCTCTCTTCGAAATTTGTGGCCATTGGGTGGGATATGGACACCACTCACAAGTTTTATGCACCATGTAAGACACATGGGATATTGTCCTGTGTAAGCTACATGAATATTTCTATTATTATTTTGTATGAATTTGTGATTTTGCAAAGTACTTTTATGAATTAAATTAGTATCATAGTTTATAATTTTAAGTGGCATATCCCAGCAAGTGCTTGGGGATGCTACAAGTGGTCACTTGTATAGCTCTATAAGTGATTTTTAGGTGATAAAAATCTCCCTAGTTGAGAAATAGTTCTTTCTATTGCTACTTGTGTTGATGTACTTTACATACACACCTTGGTAGTTTGGTCACTTGAGTATCAAATAGGAAATAATTAATGGACTTTAGAGAATAAGTGATATTGAGGGTCCTACCTAGATATGGGAATGTTGAGTAGAACCCTTCACTGAAAGCCTTCCACTTATGGATATATAAACAAATATCCTTGTGTAGCTACTAGACCTTTAGGATATTCCCCAAGGTGTACATAAAATTGTGGACCCAATGTTTTTCTAGAAATCCCTTCCAAGTCCACCTATGATTGAACCCATATCTATGTAAGATAAGATTTTTATTTCCCTCATAGACCTTCATAAAGGTGATTGTATCGTTTGTTTCCATTGGAATGTTAATCGCTTGGTACTTGAGTGGCATAGAAAATTTATTTTGCAATCCTAGTTGGATTTATTCCCATCTATCAAGTCCATCTCTATAAGTATCCCACCACCTATATGGTGTGGGTCTCGATGTCACATATAGTTCTTATACAAAATCCTCCAAGCACCACTAAGCTATTATATCATCCATAAAATATTCAACACTGATCCCTATACCATCAAATATGCGGGGAGGGATTGGTAGCTCTATACCAATATCATGGATAGAATAAATTAACAAAAAAATAAATTAATCAAATTAAATTAATAAAAAATAATAATAAAATTCATTAAAAAAAACCAAAAAAAAATACAAATGACAAACAAAACTCTTGCCCCCATTCATTACAAAGAAATTTGGGCACGGGCGGCCATCTACTAGCAACTTGATATTATTCACAGGAGGTGGAAACTAACCCATACCAGCTCGCATTACTTTCTTGGATATTCCACAATCGGATTCGTAGAGCCAAAACCAGCCCATACCAGCTCGCATACATATTCACGGTGTTCGTTGCAGAGGAGAAAAACCCCATAGCAGCTTGGATATTCCTGCGTGAGGAGGAAAATACATAGAGCCATCTACTAGCTTGGATAACCCCTGAATGAGGTGGAAACTACACAACACAAGAGAAAAGATACATCTTCATGTTTGACGCAGAGGAGAAAAAACCCACATCTTGGATATTCCCGCGCGGTGAGGAGGAAACTACACAGCACAAGATACATATTCGTGTTCGGCACAGAGGAGCAAAACCCCATCTGACAGAGGTAGAGGAGTGGCGATATTCCGTCTAGGGTTTCGATTAGACATTGATAGAGGCAAAGGAGCTCCCCTATTTGGACAAACCTATGGAGATGTTGCAAAACTCGATAATGTCTATCCTCTCTCTCTCTGAAATCGGTAATCCTTTGTTAAATGTAGTTAAAACCCTAGTTTTAACATTGACATCATTGTGAGAATAGTCTTAGGTTGAAACTTTTTCTTGCAACACACTTTACATTGAATCCCTCCATCGATATCTTCACAGTAACTACCATTTTGTCTCGTGGTTCTTACTTTTACCATTGATCACCCTTTTCAAAATTTCAATAAAGGTTCTAAGCTTCAATTTAGTATATAAATTTTATGCCCCTGCACTTTTCTCATGTTCTAGACTTCATGATTCTATTCATTGTAAATACCATGATTACACTCAAGTTCCTTTGATCCTCTCATCAACCTCCTTATATGTTATCCCTCCCTTGGTCCATAACCTCCTTCTCCCTATCACTCTTAAGACGTGAACCCCAAACTTGATAATTTTCTCACCTAGTAGATTTTGCAGAGTACAGTTGCCTCTTGGACTTCTAGGCCTCTAATTATCCTTTGCAGGTCTTCTTGACTAAAGAGGAAATCCCCTCTTAGTTTGTCACTCTCCTCTCCTTCATTGGTAGTGCTACCACTCATGATGCATGGAAACTTGTTGCATTATTTGAAGACCTTTTTTAAGCATCTTGTTCATAGAGGATATATATATTGGAAAGCATAGTTGTAGTTTTGATGAAAACTTACTCATTGAGGATTACCTTTTGAGGCATCATTGCATGTTTTGAGGTGTGGTGGTGCATGTGGCAGAGTTCTTCATTTTTGGATCCCTTATTGGTACATTTTCATGCATATTGTTTTATTGAGGGTGCATCTTACACATTCTGAGGCACAATCATATATTTGAAGGCATGTCAAATCCCATGGAGTGGTATTGGATGCTTGAAGAACACCTTTCATGTGATGGTTGTGCTCGTCACTCTAGTGACCTCATACTTGTCAAACATTTTCCTTGGATGGAGCGGCCATCATTTGAGTGTAGTGATCATGATTTGTTGAGATGAGAAGTGCTCTCCATAAGTAAAGTTTTTAATGACAATGTAGGTGGAAGCTAGCATATATTACAAAGCTAAAGGAGCTCATTGAATATCATTGAGGAGGGTTTATTGAATAAATTTATTTTCGTGGGAGGAATTCCTTCGTGTGATTCTATTTGCAAGACATTGTAGGCTCATATGTAAACACTTGGAATAATTCACCTTCTCAAGGACAATTTTTCCCAATAAGAGGAAGCCATATTAGATTTGTGTTTTTATAAGAGGTGCTTCACCCAAGGAAAGATGTCCAAATTTTTCTTGAATATTTTATTATGGAGGTAGTTGAGGGATTCATCTATAACAGAAGGATGGAGTTCATCTCCAAGGGTGTGATTCTTGGAGGAGTATAAGACAAGGTATACTTGATTGTCGCAACTAGTAGGATAAATATTTTGGGGCTGACATCTTCCTCATTCACTCTCTTATTGACCACCTATTTCCTCGATTCGTTCATCTTTGATTATCTCCCTTTAGTTCATTTCCTTGATTAGGGATGAATTCAATATGACATTCCTTAGTTGAGACTAGTCACTACTCCCTTGCTATCTTCCCTAAGAGGTTATATTTGGCAGTTGCATCATGTAGCCTATAGCTATAAGTTCATCTTCATTTCCATGAAATTTCCTTCCTCTCAACGCTCTCCTCATATCTTCGATGGTGCTTAATTAAAGTTGTTTCCTTATGTTCATTTTCCATCCCCATGCTAACATTTTCACCTCATTCCTTCAACAATGCATTTCTAGAATCAATAACACATGCCCTCAGTAATTTCACCTTATGGATAATTTGTACATCATGATGACCATATCTATATCTAATTGAATACAAATGAACATGTAATATGGCTATTTTTCATTATTTTTGAACCATCAACATAGGATTATCAATGATTAACTATCAACATGTTCAAAGAACTTTTCTAGTGGGATTTATTTTTTATAATAGTTTTGGTCCCTCATATAGGAAAGAACCATTCATCACATATTTCAACCATAAGTAACATTTATTTCATAGAGGTATTATGACCCGAATTCAAATGTATCATGTTACACATGTTATGGTTTCATATTGTAATTAACATTATTATCATCATGAACATAGGTATGCTTGCCTCATTGATAAGATTATAGAACATGTTTACATCATAATTGTTGTTATGTAGGTGATATTATATCTCTCTCCAAGTTTGGGTTACCTTCAACAAGGTTCCCAATACTTACAATATATTGACTCTATTTTTCATAATTAAAAAAACCCCTTTATGAATGAACATGATAAGATATTGGTCAACAAGGCGAAGCCCCGATGATCCTTATGAGTATTCAAGATGTGTATGGTGGTCTCTATAATCATAAAAGTTTACTATGTTAGAAATGATGACATTTGATTCAATTTTGTATAGGTGTACTAAGTGAACTATGAAATTTTCATGGTATTTTTAAAATTTGAGTCATTTTTCTTCCATTTATCCAGATAGTTAGCTCATACTTTTTGTCATTAGCAGTACTGCACACATAGTAATCTATCAACAAATTATTTATTTTCTTAAAACCTCTTTCTCCTTCCCGTAGCTAGTTTTCATCAAAGTTGAAATTCTTGCATTTCATTTTCCTCTTGCATGGTGATGTAGGAGCATCACTCCACATCATCAAGTGCCAGCCAGCCAGCACACCCAGTACATGTTAAATGGAGAAGAGAGGTGCAACCCTCTCACTTTCAAATTTCAAATTTGAATTAAATGAAATTTATTGTTGTAAGGCTGGTAGAGCTGAAGCCATGCCTTCGAGCATGTTGTAGTTGGTTTTTCCTTAATGGTTGATAGGTCGATGGGGATCTAAATTCAATTTAGATTAGATGGCCCATTCAATGTAATTCATTGTAATTTATGAGAGTTGGTGAGATGGAGGGAAGATTTCGAGGAGCCCTTCTTGTAAAAATATCTTAGCATCTTTTTTTTTAGGGAGTTCGAATATTGAGACAAAACATAAGGTATAAGAGAGGAAGTTGTGACTATGTTGCAGCTTGAGCTCACATTGTAAAGAGGCATTTCATATTAATACAATCAGAAATTTTTTTCTTGCATGTTATTCTATGTATGTTGATGAATGTCTTTATGTGTTTATGATATGATGTAGATGTATGTTAGATGTGCACTTGCAGGGATAGATAGATTTTTCTATCTGCGGGTTTACTGATTTCATGTCTGGTTCTTTGAGGCTTCATGCGAGAGGTTGCATGACATAACACTACGGGTTCTGCAAGCCAGTGTATAGAATGCACTTCTGAATTCTGCAAAATTTCGAAAAAGTCATGCCAAGAGAGCGCACTAGAGGAATTCTTAAACTTGAGGGGAAAAACCTCAAGGTTGTTGAACACCTTGGAGGTGAGACTATGTAGAGAAAGGCACAGGGAAGACAAAATCATTGAATGTTCTGTAGAGATCTGCTAGGAGGGCATCGAGGGTGTGCATAGAGTGCACCATGGAATTCTATTTCAAGTTCTTAGAGAAGGGAATATCAAGGAAGGACCTCCCACAGAGTTTTTGAACACTCTGTTGGTACAATGAAGGTGTTCTAGAGCATAAGTCACAATGAGAGCACTTATACTCCCTTGAGGGGAGAAGAGAGACAGAGTTACCAAACACTCTGCTTGGAAGAACAATGCCTTGGTGCACAAGGTTCAAAGCTCAGGAGGTCGAGCATGAGGATCTTAAGAAGGTGCCAAATTTCCCCTTTGAAGGAAAAGACAAGGGCCAAGTCCATTAGATACTGAGCGAATTTGAGAAGCTCAGGACGAATAGCACAAATTCATGTAAGGACCCTACAAGGAGTCGCAGAGGCCAAGAAAAACCCTTTGAGGTTTCAGACTTGACAAAGCTCAAGAAGGATAATTTTTTCCCGAACACAGGAGAGACCCAAGGTCACATGGTTCACAGAGAAATCAAAGGCCATAGCCTTTGAGACACTTAAAATATTCTAAGGCAGGAAGGAGAAGCGTGAGCTCAGGAGGAACACAATTGTCGTTGATTCTAACACCAGAGAAGAGATTTTGACTGTTCGATCCACATCCAAGCACAAAGGAGGAACACACTCAGGTAAGTTAGGTATAGACCATTAGATCTAGTGTGTAGGACCAATAACCATCAGATCAGGGAGAAGGTGCATGCAGGTTAATCTTGTGTATGTGCTGGGGAGAAGGAATTGTCAAAGTCCCAAAAGAAATTGGGACTGTCCATCTGAAGAACATGTGGCGAGGGGTCAGGGTTCGAAGAAAACTCTGAAAGGTTGTAGGTCGTCAGATCTAGGGAGGATCTGAACCATAGATTCAGAGTCACCAAATTTCGGGAGTTAGAGATTCAAAGGATAAGGGAGGAGACTGCACTCCATATCCATGAATCGTGAAAGCCGAAGGATTAAGAGGAGTAATCGTAGGTCATAGGATAGGGTTACATGGAGAAGGATTAAGGGACGAGCCAAAGAGTTGTTTGGCCCATTTCGATATTTCAACAATTCTAAGGACTAGGAGACGAGGCACTTTGCATTGAAAACTCTGAAGTTGCGAAACACGACATGTCTTTGGAGTAGGTTGTGGTCACAGAGGAAGCGATCACATAGACCAAAACTTGGGTAGGGGATAATCATCGTTGAGCCCATTTCAGCATTTGGGGATTGAAGAGTCAAGAGACTTGACATCAAGATTTGCAAAGTTGTGAAATGAAAAAAGTGCCCTATGGGCTCAGTAGTGGTCACAGGTGGTGGTTGGGTGGAGGAGGGGCCTAGCCTGAGGGCTAGCGCTCACACTGTTTAGAATTAGCACCCAGTGTACGTAGAGATAGAGGCATGGGTCTTTTGCATGACATGCGCGTGAAGTTTGAAGGACCTATGGATTTGTTGAAGGTTACAGCAGGGAACCAAAGGAGTTGCTTCATCTCAAATCAGAGGAGGAAGAAGGATCCTTGATCGAGAGGTCAACGGACCATGCCAATGCAGAGGTAGGGGGTCTGCACCATTGTGAAATCAGAGCCACTTTCTGTCTTTATGCTACAGGCAGAGGGAGGCAAATGAGGAACATAAAAAAATTGTTATCTTTGTTTTCGGATAACATGCAAGAGATATAGGAGGTAGTCTGATACCATCAAAGTTGTATTAGAGTGGGATTTTGTCTGTATATTTCAGGAGAAAAGGATTGAAGGAGGAAGTTTGATATCATCAGGTGGTATTAGAAAACCAGAGATTCATCTATGTGGTGATTTTTGTAAGGCGATGCGCAACAGTCAATAGACAATCAAGTGGACTATAGGAAATGTTGAAAATGCTCTTGGTTGCAAAATAAACAATGGACTTGCCAAGGGGGCAGGTAGAAGGAAGAACATGGCTACTAAAGGCCATAGACATGGTCGAAGAAGAGACTACCAACTATAAGGAAAATATTATATGCACAAATAACTCATCGAGATAAGAGCGAGGATGGAGGAGCTTGCATTTCGAATGCAACAGAGTGCAAGAACACATTGGGTGTATGAGTGGCCCATAAAGAAGAAGTTGAAGTGGCCAGTCAAGGAATTTCTAGCCAGAAGATAGAAAAGGTTGTTGAAAATGTGATTGAGGTATGCTAAGAGCCTCAGAGACATAGAAGAAGTGGTTCACATTTGTGAGCTAGAAGCTGGGAGAAATCTCAGTGATGATGAGGGGAAGAGATCACTGGATGATCTCAGAAACTGCCAAGTGGGCAGTGAGGGACTTTCAATTTTCTAGGTGGGCAATGAGGAGAGGTGAGTGGTTGATCCCAAATACTTCCAGGTGGGAAGTAATGAAAGTTCAAGTTGCTAGGTGGGAAATGAGATGGGATCATCAGGGGATCTCATAGACTGCCAGGAGGGAAGAGAAGAAATCCCATATTGCCAGGTGGGCAAGAGAGAGGACATGGGACTATCTAACAGTCTCATGAACTCAGATGTGAGTTCGGATCAACAAGAGGAGTTGATAGAGAAGGATAAGAGGAATGTTCTGATCATTGGAGGAATTCAGATATTCCTACCAAGCAGCCAAGATGAAGCCAAGGAAGATGTTGAGGGTACAACAACATAAGGACAACCAATAGAGATTGTCAAAGAGAAAGAAGAAATGGAGCAGACGTCAAAATCTATTCCAACAGAATAAGAGCATGAAAATAAGATGTTCACTCCATGGGAGTTGGATTTATAAATGCTGGAGAATTGGTTGAA
Organism: Picea sitchensis; assembly: GCA_010110895.2. NCBI lineage: Eukaryota > Viridiplantae > Streptophyta > Pinopsida > Pinales > Pinaceae > Picea > Picea sitchensis. The sequence goes on from SNQJ01S0026978.1 coordinate 119,343, forward strand.
CCATCCAGAACCAGTAAATGAATCCCATGAGCAGATAGTCATGAAGATTTTGGAAAAAGAGCATTCAGAGAAATTGCTCAAAAATTTCAGCCAGGGAGCTGAATAGGTGATGACTGCAATGCTGAGGTCTGCAACAGAAGGTGAATTAGAATTCCAGTCTGAGGAGAAGCTGGAGGAAGATGGAGATGCACCAGCAGGGGAACTGGCAGAAGGAAAGTTGTCATAGAAGGAAGTTGAGCATCAACTCAGTGATAGTTTTGCAGAATTGGAGTCTACAACATAGTGGAGACTCAATGCCACAAGAGAAGGTAAAGACAATAGGGGAGATTGAGCAGATTTTCCCACTAAGGAGAAAGAAGAATTGCAACAAGGAAAACTGCATAAAAGAGCCAACCATTGGAGAAAATGGACGAGGTAATTGAGGGAATCAGAAGGCTAATGTTGAGGTTAGCAATAGAATCTTCCAACAAGGAGAAACTGAGCAGAAGGAAGCCTGCCATAGTAGCAGGGAAGCATCAACAGTAGCAGCAAGGCGATGGAGTGGATGAACATCTCCAGAGAACTGTTTTGGATCTACGTGGATTTCAACAGCAAAGCCTAGAAGCTCATGAGAAGGAGCTGATGATTTTTCCAGCTGAGGAGTATGATGGAGGAGCATCACTCCACGTCATCAAGCGCCAACCATCTAGAACACCTAGTACGTGTTCAATGGAGAGGAGAGGTGCAACCCCCTCACTTTCAAATTTCAAATTTGAATTAAATGAAATTAATTGTTGTAAGGCTGGTAGAGACAAAGCCATGACTTATAGCATGTTGTAGTTGGTGTTGCCTTAATGGCTGGTAGGTCGATGGGGATCTAGATCTCATTTGGATTAGATGGCCCTTTCAATGTAATTCATTGTAATTTATGAGAGTTGATGAGATGGAGGGACGAGCTCGAGGATCCCTTCTTGTAAAAATATCTTAGCATATTACTTTTGAGGGAGTTAGAATATTGAGACAGAACATACAGACCTGCGTGTGAAGTTTGAAGGACCTGTGGATTCATTGAAGGTTCCAACAGGGAACCAAAGGAGCCGCTTCAGCTCAAATTAGAGGAGGAAGAACGATCCTTGATCGGGAGGTCAGCGGACCCTGCCAAGGCAGAGGTAGGGGGGATGCACCACATGGTTTAAAGTGTCGAGTCAAAATGCCATCAGTTTCATGACCACTCCTTTGAGTAACAACAACCTAAAATCAAGCGCTAATTAAAATTTATCTAGAAAATTTTCTAGGGCTCTTCAAACACATCTTAGATTAGGTCTAGAGATTTGGAATAGGATTGTGAGAATAAATTTCCAAAGTTGCTAAAAAAACATAAAGCCTTGATTTAGGGAGTGAAATCCAGTTGCTATATCAGTGAATTTGGGAAGGCCTTCTAACACGAGGGTCAATCATGAGGATGCATTGGGGCCCTCAAAGTAATCAACCCTGCTTTGTTGGTCTTGGTGTCAACTGTTGACTATCCCCACTCTACTTTGGTATAGTAGGTGGTACCATAGAGGCCATAATATTTTATACTTCCTACACAAGGTGACATCACAGGAAGGTGGTGTTATACCTAGGATTGACGTTGGATAGAATTACTCAGACTCCTTGGAGGTTTACCCACTTCTCGGTGAGGTAAATTGCACCAGGGAGTTAGTTCATTAAGAAGGTTGTCAATGTAACCTTCCCACCTGCTAAAACTCATCCCGTTCGTGCAATGATTCTGCGATGTTGGATTCCATCACCAACTAGTGCTTCTTTGTGAGAAGGTTTGTTTGCATGCTTGACTCCTAGATTAATTAGCATGGGTTGTTTTTTCTCTTTAGTTGGCCTTAGGATTGAGTTTGTGTCTAATGACATCAGTTCCAGTTTAATTCCTCATTTTATCAATACAAAATATGTATACCATTAAAATAAAAGGGAATAAAGAGGTAACAAATATCTCATACCTAACTTACGTCTTATAATTCCTCAATATTGTTCTTTACACTTAGTGTAACCAACACCAAATGGAATGGTTTACACAAGGTCAATGGAGAATGTGATTGGAGAATTCAAAATATTATCATAAACCCACATCTCACATATTTGTACATGCACCATAGATTCACAATCTTTCATGAAGAGTTCCGTGATAAATGCCTCCATGCAAAATTGTCCACATTAGAATTGTCCATGTCCTTGATGGAAATATATAAAATTCCCTTGAAGATATTTTAGTCCTTGTTGTTCTTAAAAAGGATGATCACATTCTGGAAGTGGTCAAAGACTACCTTTATCCCCCGTATATCTGGTAAATTCTACTTCTTATACTAGCCTTTCCCTACAATAGGGAGTGTTGTGTCACTTTTCTTGAAAATAAGTGAGGTTCCTCTTATTTCTCCCAACATTCCCCCAACCTCTTAGACAGGAATACATGCAACCTCAAAAATAACATTTAGGGAAACTAGAATCTAATCATGAACATGTTCAACATTCCACCCTCTTACATCCATGGTATATGACCAGATACTCATCCAAGTATGGGAGGTGAAGGTGGGAATATACAACCATTCGGTTTGCCTCCAAGGTGTTGAGCTAGAGTTATCATAATGCCTTGATATATTGTGAGTTCTTCACATTCAACTCACTAAACCTCCCTCTTAGCTTGAAACTCACCTCTCTTCCAAGCAAGAGGGAAGCCCCTCCTCTTAGATAAATAGATATTTCCCTTGATTTGACCCTCTCCCGACCTCTTCAACATATCTCACTTTTGATGGAACATATATATTTCATTCTTTCTTTCAATTGGTTTCTCCACTCACTATCCATGGACTATTTGAACCTTGGGTATCCCCATCAACCATGCCATTATTCTTTAGATCCATGAGTCTTGGTACATCTATATTGATGGTTCCTCAAACTTTACCTTGAACTTCTATCCTTGGTATATTCTAAACAAGAAAAGTAAATGTGTAGCAACAATAGTTGGCCCCTTGCAATCAAAACTTTCCAAACCTTAGCCAAGGAATGTTAATGTCCTACTCCAAAACTTAGACAAGGAATGTAGTACTAGTATTGTAAATACACCAGATAAAAGCTTCACCACCAAAATATAGTTGTATTGCAAATACATATTCTCACTTTCCCCTTATAATATGGAAACATTCACTAAGATTAATCCAATTTTTATCTTCATGAAAAATGTGGTGTTGCCATTAATTATTCAGCAACAAATACTTGAAATATAGGTTCAAATAACAATTGGCGTATCTTACTCTTCAATGCACATATGAAGTTGAAATTGTAGGTGGATATTCCTCTTTCAATATTATTCAAAACCCCTTTTGCAACACGTGAATAGAAGGTATTGTTAAAATTTCCTCGAGCCAAAGCTTCTCCAATATTAATTTCTACCCTAGAATGCATATCTTTATTTGTCTCTAGGATTAGTAGGTGCATGGATTCTGACAATACAGAGTTATTGACCATTTGTTGGGATGTGGGTAATAGATTAATGTCTTGAATTGTCTACCATAAACCTTATTTGGTTGACATTTCCAATGTCTTTCCACATCATAAGAACTCCACTAGATACTGCCTTATGATAGGATATAATAAAAGAGGATCCCTTTCAAATCATATTTACAACCCCAATTTACATTACTAAGTTGACTAAGAACTAGATGGAATTCAACTAACACAACTATTTGAGACTTCCAAGACCTTATTAGCCTATTTAACTCAATTGATTAGACAAGTAGAAGGAAATTACCTGTAGGGAGGAGCTGTGTGCCCCCACTACATTTGGGGAATTAGCAACATAGTATACCACATTCCCACCTTCAAAAGAAGGGGGGAAATCCATGTAGTCATTAAGTGTTTCTATATGTCCTGCCTGCAAAATTGGACCTACATGATGCCTGTAGTATTGCTTTACAGAAACTGATTTTTGCCTCTTGTAGGCCTCAAATTGGAGTAGTTCTACTAAAGATCTTGTTAGCGTTATCCCTCCTTGGATCGTTGTCACTACAAACTCTGTCGCACCTTGAATGCTTCCATAAGAAGCTATATCACTGAACAAAATGCTTCATTTGTTACCACACAACTCATTAGTGGGTGAATCTCCCACACCCATGTTCTCAACTAAGTTATGCATGTCAAGTGTTGCAACCCAAAACAATTCCACTAAGGTGTTCCTTGTTTTCATCTTCTTTCTAGTGACTCACTTGCTACCTACAACCTTATCAACCTATAGATTCACTCTTCCATCTTTGACTACGATGTATTCTCCACTAAGACTTATCATCCCTTTTCTCCACCAAGACAATGACACTTTTTTCATTGCAACTTAATATAAATCGCACCATATGCACAACTTGTTTCACTCTAGTGAGCATCTCACCCATATTTCAATGCATCTTGTAATGTGTGTGGCTACACCATGTCAAGTTCCTAAGTCACAACTAACTCATCACATTTTCCTTCATCTTGATCAAGATAGTACACGTGGAAAGTGCATTTTTTCTTTATGGGAAAACAAAAATCCTTACATCCTCCCCCATTTATGTTCAATGTTTCCCCAACAACATCCTCGTAAATTCTACATGGCTTTGTCAACTAAGTATTGTACTACACAGAATCACCATCCATTTTCAGCTAAAATCACTTCAATTTCTTCACATTTCCACACACACTTGTACTTACCTTCAACTCCAATTTTCCATACCTTAGTACACCTTTGTCTTCATGTCTTCAAACAAGCTAGGTAGGTAGTCCAATTCTGCATTGAAAACCATGAAAGTACATCATCATGTGTTGTAGAATCAAACACTCCTACTTGGATTTTCTAATGCACTTCCTTGTATGTGATTCTCTGGTTAATAGACTCAAGTGTCTAATCTCGTGTTTAAAATATGCTAATTCCTACCAACTTACACCAAAATAGGAACTTACTTCCTTGTGGGGTGCTTTGGCTCCACTACCTTCCAAGCTAGTAGTGAGTCATCCTATGAAATTTTTTAGTGATAAAAGGATGGAAAGTAGCCACCAATTCCACTAGAAACAGTAACGTTGGAATACATTCCTTCCTTAAAGTCTACATCATTTTTTCTAGAATTGCTTAAGTAAAATGAACCATCAAAGGAAAGTTTAGACCATCTTGATTCTCTAAATAGGCATCCACTACTTTGGATATTGTAGACATAGTGTTATTTACTATGTATTCAAACCTAGGAAACAAATTTTTGTGTGGGCCTTCATCCACCAAAGGTTACCAAAAAATTAAAGGATAAAATCATGAAGATGGGTAACACTTTTGCTTATTTTATGAGAATTTTTATTTTATTTTAACAGGTTGTTCAACTTCCGGTAAACAAAAGTATTTTTTTTATTTAGAAATTTACTTTATTGTGAAAAACAACTTGTGAAGAATTTTGTTGTCTTTCTACTGACTATTTTTCGATTTTTTTTATTGATATTTGATATATCAATTTGGCAATTGCTTGATAGTATGTTCCTTAAAAATGAAGGGAAATATAATGAGTTATTTTCCCCCCAACAATGTATCCATTATTACACTTTTGTTTTTGACAAATGAAATATACTACAACAATCTATAGAGACTCTATTTTGTGATGACTATAGTTTTGAATCTAACAGATGAAGATTATAATTTCTAGAATTTTTTTAAGTTGACCAATCTGAAAAAGTTACATATTTTAAACACATGTTTTCCCCCACCATGTATCTATCTTATTTTATACTTAAAAGTAAAATCTAAAAATACACTTTTGAAGAGAATAGTTTAAGGATTATGAATATAAATTTTCCATATTTTTCCACTGTGCATTTTTAGAGATATGGATTTTTCATTTCACTGAATCATAATCTCACCTAAAAATATTATGCAGTGATATTTTTATAAAATTAAATAAAATTAGATAAAAACAATGAAAATGAAAACAAATTATATCCAATGAAAGTAGATTCAATTTTGAAAATGCTGGTAGCAATTATGAAACTAAATTGTGAGTATTTGTAAGATTTCGCTACCTCCAAAGATCAAGTAAGCTAGAGAGAATTTGCAGTTTCCTGCAAACAGTCCCATTTTTAGGTTTTTGGCCGAATTATTCTTTCGGCCGAAACCTAGTTTTTAATGGAATCCGTTAAAAATAAACGTTTTGGATGAAAAATATTTCAGTCGAAATATGCTTACCATAGGAAAAAAAATCATCCGAAAAATATTATACATGAATTTTGAGGGCGTCGTTCAATTTGACATGCAAATTTTCGGCCAAAAAATGTTTCGACCGAAAAAAAATCCTAGCAACATTTTTTTGGTCGAAAAAATACCGCTAGGAATTTTAGAGACGCGATTCTCACAAAAGTGTTACCCATCTTCATGATTTTACCCTACACTCGAGATATTATTTGATGTCTTAAAACCTCCAAATTCATCTTTGTAAGGTTGCAATATTGCATGATTGGTTGTTGTAAGCATAGTCATGGTAGTCTCCTAGTGATTGTACTCTATTTCCCTCTCAACATCGGAATTATGTGAAGTTTTGTGTCATAATATCTTAACAAATTTTTAAGGTGAGGGATTGGTGCCACCGATCACATTTTCATAAACTCTTGCACAAAAAAAAATTCAAAGTCATCCATGGGTACCACTTTGAAACTAGTAGTTTCACTCTAGTGTCCAAGCTATAAGTTGACTCCTTTAGCCAAGCCAACCACCCTACCTGTGTTAGAGTTTACTGCCTTGAAAAAAATCTGCATCAATTTCAACTGTACATTGAGTTTAACAGCCACTACTTCCTACATACAAATGTGGGTTGCACTATTGTTAAACATCGCCATAACTAACTTATTCTTCAACTTGGATTGAAAAAAAATAATATTTGTATAGTCCTACTCTTGGCTTGAACAAAAATAATATTTGTATAGTTCTACTCTTGTCTTGAACAAAACTAATATTTGTATAGTTCTACTCTCGGCTTTCCTTATACTTATTTCCAACTAAAGTACCCAATATTTTCAACACACCAACTGATGGTTGGATTTATTACTCCATAGAATTGGCCCTTATCTTCAATGGACACTTCTTATAATAATTCTAATTTTCACAAATCTAACAAACAACAACCTTACTACTATTTTTTTCTTAGATACATATGATAAAAGCATCATGTCATTAGTGTTATCACATTAATATGTCCTTAATATGTCCAAAATAAAGAGGGATATCACATTACATTAGGTGGTTGACAACTATTCCGTAGTGTGAAATCTAACCATAGTGCATATTGCTTGCATGGATAAGTGAGTCGAATTAAGGTGCACCCACCTAGAGATTCATACCCTTCACTACGTTGGGAATACACTGCATGCATGAGTTCCCCTACTAATATTGGTAATTTCACCCTAGTCTGATTATGCATCCAAAACTAAAGATATAAATTCTTTATTTAGAACTTTGAATATAGAAAAAAAGTTCAGAAATTGGAACTAGGATGAGGATGGAGTACTCACTAACAACACATGCACATGCAACTGAAGGCACAACCAAATAGGTACCTGTCAGATATTTATTCTTCGAGTGAGGAAATATTAGGACAAATAGAGGGAAATGTGACTGCATCTAGTAGATATGATAAGAAAACAAGGACCTCAGGTGAAAAAGTTAGAAGAAAATTTTGTAGACGCATGGAATTTTTTCTTTCTGAAGGAGGATAATTCTCTTATGATGATGAGAGCATAGGAGAAATAGAGGTTCCACTTAGGTATAATAATCTAGTGGAACAATGGGTACCTAAGGAACTACCTCCTATAGATGTTGACTTCGTTGTCAACAATAGAACATATCACATTGCACCATCCTCCCTGCATGGCCTCAGGCTATTTTCCATGGATGGAATAATTGTAAAATACAATACAGTAACTGAATTGATGGACTATGTCAGACCATGTTACAATTATAATGATTGGATGTGGCTAGTCTGGTACATGCGAAGTATGTGGAGATATGCACTTGCTGCAAACTATATACAACTAATAAAAAAGGATAAAAATAAGGGGGTGACTATCTATATTGATGGAATCCCTAAAGATTCCGGAAATATCATAGGTTTTATAAGTAACACATGACCTGGGACAAAACAAAAACAATTGAATTGCATATGTGAGGGACATGAAGAGAATCGGGTAGTCCTGTGCACAATAAAAAATATAGCTCTAAGGGAAGTTTTATTAGTGGATTACCACTTGAATAGAATAGAAACATTGACTAATAGTGTGCAGGTACTTATGCAACACCTCTTTAAGAAACCTCTACTTATTGCATTATATTTATTTTTTATCCTTAACATTTTTTTAAATATTTCATGGTCCCAATTTTATAATAATGCGAGAGCTTGATCGTTGAGGTTGATTTTATTTGGTTGGCAATCATTTTTTTTATTATCGTTAACAATGTTTAAGTATTTGGGGGTTCTAATTATATTATAATGTGGCAGGATGATCATGGAAAAGGGCCAGCCATAGAACATGTAAATGGTTATCAACTTCCACTTTCATTTTACATGAATTTTATTATTTCCTTATATAATTTTACTGAAATAACATTGTTTTTGTTGAAATTATATGTAGTTCATAGGCCATGTTGATCATGATTCCTCTGATGAGGATTGGTTGAATTCCCCCCCTGGTTCGATGGTATTAATAAAAAAGGATCATTAAAGGAAACAAAAAACTTGCTATCTTATTAGATCGTCCAAATCAAACTCCCAACGTCCTAGAAAAGATCAATATCCTTATGTCACAACTTAACAAATATAAGGTAATAACCATAATTTAAAGTGTTTTTCTATAATGTACTCATATGTTCAATTATGAAACTTTGTTCTTTAACTTTTACATTATCTCACGAACACACATTTGTTTTTTTTATAAAAATATTTTTGGAGGCTGTTCAGCCCAGTGTTGGTAGTAGTGGCACTTCATAGATGGTACAGAGTCCTGATGTGGGAAGTCATACATATGTTAGAGTACTATTTACTTCTCCATACTCCACAACTAATTTATATAGGAGCCATGACGTGCATCTCAAGACATCCACACATCGGTCAGAGTCTAGAGATGGTGGCAGAGATGCGGCTGGTGATGTGGTTGACATGGTTTCATTTCCTAGAGCTAGACGTGTGACAAGAATGGTGACCCTTACGTTCACATTTTTGTTTGACGATAATGGACTTCCATTAAAACAATCAAGACTCCCATGTAGTTTTAATTCATATTTTAATCGTTTAATGTTGTCCATCTCATACACAAATCATTTAGATTATTAATTTTAAATTAATGATAATATTTTTTTGTGTGTAGGAAACGACCATTTTTATAGGAACCTAGAAAGCAAGGCCTTGTTGATTTTTGGGGAAAACTTACGCATGAGGTGGAATTCCAGAATTCCAACCTCAAAAATGAACTTATGGATTATATTGAAGGCCTCTTTGGAGTAGACACGTTCAATAAAAAAGAGGTCACCTCTGCAGCGGGCGAATATTTAAAATATACGTGGGATGTTTATAGACGAAGCTTCATAGGAAATCCTAGGTATGAGCGTTCTCCCTCAATTACAGAGAGGGAGTGGAAGGTGATCACTAATAATGCAAAAGAGAATATTTTTAGAAAATAAGGAGAAAAAATTACTGGTACACGAAGGTAAATTAGAATATTTTAATTTCAATACCAGCTTTAATTTTCTTTAGATCTAAATAAAAGTGTGGTTATATATAACATACTTGAAAATTTTGATGATAGGTTTCCTGACACTTCGAAGAAAACCAAAGAAAGGATTTTGAAACATGGCCAACACAAGCTAGGCCAGGGTGGCTACTCGAGGTTACAGTCACGAATCGTAAGTACCCAAACATATTAAGAATATTATTTGTATCGCCTTACAACTTTCAGGTAATTGTAGCCAAAAAAATTAAAAAGCCATACAGTGATGCAATGCAGGGCGATGACTCGAAACTGAAACCACGGAGGAAGACCTCCAACTTGGTTACAAGTACGGTTATAAAGTCATGGTTCATTGTAGGAAAAGCATGGGGAAGACCCCAAGATCCTATTTGCAGGATAAGGTAAATAAAAATCGGTACACATTAACCTTTCATTACTTACAAAATAAGTAAATGTTTGATATCGTCCATAATTTAATGTCTTACTTTGTTTTAATTAGGGGAGTAGAACTATCAATGAAACCATTAGTACTAGAAAATAAAGCGTTGATAGTGTAATACAACCAGAATATCATGGTGCTCCCTAGCATCCCCATCCCAGTGGGGTGCAACCCCAATATGTTCCTGTGACTGAGGACCACGATGGTAAAATGGATGTATATTAATCATATACTTAATAATTTTGTACTTATAAATTTTGTAGTTATAAATTTTGACATTTCAATGGAAGAGAATCTCATAGTTTAGCCTCCTCGTCCTGAAGGTCGGGTGAATAGGGAAGCCATTCTAATGGTGCCAACTAGAGGAGCAGGTAAATAATTACATTGCAGAGTTTTTTTATTTTATTTTAATGAACTACTTCAATGATATTTAAAAATTGGCCATATAAATTTAATATATTTTTTTTGTAGGTGATGGTCCCTCATAGTAGCATTCACATCGTGGGTATGAGACCATATGTACTCAGCATGAAAGGACTCAAACAACATCAACTATTGAAGAGAACCCAATAAATGAAGACATGGAGATGGATGAATTACTTAAGACCTGAAAAACACAAAAGAAGACTAAAATAAATTGATGATGTGTAATAATTTTATAAGATAGTTATATGTACATTATATAGTTGAACATGTAATGATGCATATAATGCATTGACATTGTGGGTACTTGACGCAACCGCATACCCCGCAGGGTCCCTGCGCCCGACCTCCCGGTCAAAAGGATCATTCTGTCAAAATTTGTGAGCCGGAGCGGCTCTTTCGATCCCCTGTTGGAATCGCTGTGAAAATATGATCCACGTGTCCTTCTACTCACCTGCACGGTCTTATGCACTCCATCGTGTGTTTCCCCGATTGAATTTCGGGTTTCAGGATTTTTTGTTTCCCGATGTCAAGAGTTCTCTCTCCTCTTGAATCCCCGATCTCTGATTTGCTGATTCGGCTCCTTTTTTCCTTAGCCCCGTCTGGCTATGCTCTAGTCCATATGACCAGCTCTCATAAGACCGTAGTCTTATGTCTTTCAGGATTTCCCTATTCAAAATTCTGACCTCTCGACCTCTTGACTCCCGAAATGGCCTTTCTCACCTTAGCCTCTCCTAGCTATGCCCTGGTTCACATGACCACCTCTCATAAGACTGCAGCCTTATCTCTTTTTGGGGTTTCAGGCTTTTAAATGACGAAATGTATGGACACTTTGTCCTTGGGATCCCCGATATCCCGATATGACGTCAGTTGGCCCCACAATGGAGCTTTCCTCCTTGTCGGGGTTTCAAACTTTGGATTTCCAAAATGCGCGAATGCTTTGTCCTCAGGACCCCCGATTTTCTGAATACCGTAATGCCGATAGATGGATTTCATTTTGGGAAATTTCCCAAATGCTTAGATCTCCACCATGCGTCATCCTATGATGGACGGTCCTAATCACTTCTCGTGATTTTAGAGTTTTCGACGCCGAAATGCTCCGACTTCTTGTCCTCGGAACTCCCGAAATTCTGAATTCCAAAACACTGATGGACTCTCGATCTTCGCCACGCATCCTCCTATGATGGACGGTTCAGATCAAATATTGAGACTTCGCCAGATGTGAATTCAAAAACACTCGCCTATGTGAGTCCGGGTGTTCGGATCTCCGAATTGGATGATCGCACAACACACATCCTTCCTTAGATCAACGATTGTGATTCTTTCACTCATTCGGGACTTGTATAGTCTCAAACCCTTGGACTATAAACATATGAGATGACGATGGATCTTGATTCCTGCCACCTATCCCAACATATGGATGGTTCTGACTTGTTTTTGTGGTTTTCACTATGGATTTACCCGATCCGTTGTCCATGGGATTTTCGATATCCCGAACTCCGACGCCTCGATATCCTGATACCTTCTGGGACCTCCGCTCTACTTTCGAGGGTTTAAACCTCACGCAAGTTCTGGCCGATCCAATGAATGACAGGGTTTCGACACTTCTTGATGGAGTATCTCCATCGTCTGTTCTCCTGATCTTCTGCACACACTCCAAATATTAAACTCTGCGTGTCTTCACCCGATCCAACAGCTGATGGGTGTCCGAGTGAGATCTGACGGTTCCCGATCTCCTCTTCTCTTGTGCACTCCTCTGCTGCTCCCTGGACATGGAAAAGCAATGGTCCAGATCCCTTCGGCATATCCGACGGCAGTTGTGCTCCCTCCTGAGCTTCTGCACTTTCTTCCGGGACTTGGAAGAATTTCAAATTCCTCAAGGCCTCGACCTTTACTCCGATTCTGCGAGCTCTTCAACTTTAAGCCTCGCCTGCGTTCTCCGTGACACTATTCCTCCTGAGTTTTACTCCTTTCAAATCCTTGAAGGATTCTATGACTTCTTCTTCTCTGCAGAATCTTTCACATGAAAGTGCTATCCTTCCTGAGATTTACTCTTGCCCAGACCTCTCAGAAATTCAACCCTTTTGTTCCTTTCTCCCTCATATGGAGAATATTGGATGCCCTCCTGGCTATCCGTCACTCAAGCAACCTATTGCTGAGTCTGCAGGGTGTTCAACAACCCTGTGAAGATCCCTAAAAGGACTCTTCCTTCAAATTCCAGAACTCGACATAGTTCTCTTCTTCTCTGTGCCAACCTGCACACTGTCTCAATGCCCTCCTGGCAGAGTAACTTCTCACAGAACATCCAACAGTTCTGTACCCTTCTGTGCACCTATGCACCTGTTCAATTCCCACTTGGAAGAGCTCTCAGAATCCTCAATGATTCTGGTTCTCCTTGAACTCACAGCAGAGTTCTTCTAAATGCATCCTTATGCATATTCTCAATGCCCAATTGGAAGAGCTCTATAGAAATCCTCAGAGATTCTGTCTGCAACTGTGTTTCCATATACATCCTTGCCTCCAAGGTATTCAACAACCTTGAGGTCTTCCTATGAGTTGATGATTCCAGTTCCTATGCCCACCTAGCACGTCTTTGTCTGAATCCGCAGAGTTTAGAAATGCACCCTCTATGCACAACTATCAGAACCCGCAGCATTCTACCACTCCCTCCTGGTGTGAAGCCTCAAAGACCTCTCAAACCTGAAATCAAAACAACTTGAAAATGTAAAACCACAGCATACATTCACAACATAAAATAGAACACGCCAAGGCATCCACATAACACAGAAATACATGCAGGAAAAACTGATTTTGTTTGTATTAAAATGGAAAATGCCTGTTTACAAAGGTGTTCCTGAGCACGGCCTGTAACAAGGTCTCGACTCCTCTCTTCTTCTCTCTACTTGTAGATTCTCTTCTATTTTCTTTATTCTCCTAGCCTCTTCTCTCTCTCTCTCTCTCCTCCTAAAATGAGATCCCAGTAGATCTTTTACATGAGGGGACTCTTAGAGCGCTTCCCTCCAATGTACCTACCCTATTCAATTACATTGAATGGGATATCTAGTCCACCATATGGATCTAGATATCATCCTTACAAACATTAAAGGCCTACCTACTCTAATGACTACACAAAGGCACGACTCCATCGCTCAACAACCTACAACATTAATTACATTCAAATTCAAAATTGAAGATGAGGGTTGCACCTCTCTTCAGCCTTGAATGCATGCGCTGACGTGGCTAGCTAGATGGATGAATGGTGTGGAGAGATGCTCCTGCATCATACTCCTCAGTTGCAAAATCATGAGCTCCTGCTCATGAGCTTCCCATCTCAGCTGTGGAAGTCCTCCTGGATCCCAAATCATCCTCTGGAGTTGTTCATCCGCTCCATCTCCCTGTTGTTGCTGTTGTTGCTTCTGCGCTACTGCTACTATTTATTTTCTACCCAGCTTCTCCTTGCTGGCAGTTCCTTCTGACCAGATCATTAGCTCCCTGATCTCTTCTATCACTTCATCCAGC
>SNQJ01S0026978.1:139829-157067 GCA_010110895.2 Picea sitchensis
CACATTGCCATTGTCAATTTATATGTGGAGGGTTATTCAAGGTTTCAAGACTTTCTTCATATTTTCCTACTTTAAGCCTCTCATGGTCATGTTAATCCATATAGAGGTTCATGATATAAACACTCATTGTTATAATGTTTACATAAATTCCAATCTTCACTTTGTCGATTAGAGGGCACAATTTTGGCAACAATTTAATGTTTTTAGTTCCATGAAATTTCTTTTGTTTCTTCAACAACATTAAGGATTAAACACGAGGGGTTGGAAATGGCGATGTCAAACATTTTATAATATTTTTTCATAGTATTACCCTTATTTTCATTGTGTCTCACATGACAAAGAAACAAAATCACATTGCCATTATCAATTTATAAGAACATAATAGACTTACTTCACTTCTAGCTTTGGTCACAACAATAACAAAGAATTCTCTTATCATTGTATTTTTGGAAATCGACATCATCCAAGGGATATTATTTTTACTTAAATATATAATGATATATTTCTTTTGGATAATTTTCATAGGCATTTATAATATCTAGGGATTTTTACTATTGTCATTTCAAGGGAGTGTTCATCATCTAATTCAGGGTATTCAATTGTCTCTTTTGAAATGTAATCTCCCTTATTACCCCACCAAGTTTTGGAATCATTTTCTGATTCATACCAATGCTTTATTCCATTTTATCCAAGTTATTATACCACATCAATGACTTTACTTGAAATATCTACATACACAATTTTATGATTATATCATTGTGCTCATCCTTCACACCCTCCATTAGTGTATGGATTTGTTTCACATGTTCAAATATACATTTAACAATTTGACCTCGAAATATTAGGTTGAGGTTCATCCATATACATATAGATAGACATGAATTTGGGTACCTTGGAATTCTAGTGAAATACAAAGGACCAAAATAATTAAGGGCTCCTTCTTTATTATAATTTTATTTTCTAAAAACCTAGTGTTGCATTTTTATTTAGGTCATCATCATATTTTTCTTATACTTTCCTATGTAAAACTATTATTTCAACCTCCTTTGTTGGTTCCTCATGGACAAATTTCATAATTTTGTCATTGATGAGAGAAACCAATGTTATGGCCCCGATTACTTGCCACTCATGTTCTTCAATATCATACTTGATTAACATAACCTCATTAAGCATAGATGCGGGATAATTTCCTTTCACTTTGATTTAGCACCAATAATTTTATTATCAATGAACCCATGGTTAGTGTTAGATGCAACATATCCTTAAATTTGTACTATAGTTGAAGACAAAGAGAGATCAATGGTATCATGAAGTTCTAGAGCATCGCATGTCATACCATTTTTATCTTGAAACATGCCATGAAAATGTTCACATTATCCATTTTATATTTCAATATTGGGATCATTAGTATCCCATTCATTATTGTAAATTCCCAAGGTTTTTCCACACATCTTACAAACCACTACTAAATAGAGGGAACCCAACACCATCAATGAAGAAAAAAAAATAAACGACAATGAGAGATTTTTAACCATATGTCAACTAATTTGTCCCTTTAAAAAAACTTCATTGATGTCAAAGGGAGCAATGTTTCTATGAGAAAATACCAAACATCTATCCCCCACATATATTCAATAAGGTGTGTGGGATAAACACACCCTAAAAACAAAAAACAATTCACAAGAAGCGACCTAAAACCCTATTATCATGCTTAGAGATTAATGTAAAAGCTTTGAGACAACACCTTAGGCCTACGAACCAATACCAAGATAAAGGGAACCTAACACCATTGATGAGGTCAAAAAATTAAACTACAATGAGAGAGTTGTGATAGCATGTCACCTAAGCTCAATAAGTAAGAAAATAATGCAACTTTTGTGGATAATAAAAAAGAGCATGAGATGTCATCATCTTCTCCAACTAAATCCATGCCTCCAATTGGAAATTCTAGGCATTTTCATACAAAAATAGGACAACCAGGTAGCAACAAAAACCACCATGAATATAGTGCAAAACTTGTAACTAAACCTTCAATGGAAATATTAGGAAAGGAACCCACTATCACAAAAATTATTATGGTTAGTGAATCCCCAAGATATGCATTATATGTGTTTAGGATGACCTCCCATACCCATAACACAATGTTAAAAGTCATCTCCAAGAAAAATATCAAATTATGATGTTTTTCATAATCATGGTAGTAAATGTCATATAGAGGATCCTCATATAACTGTACATTGGAAATGATTTGAAAAAGACTCCCCTTATTAGGTTTCTATCCAATTATATTATTTAAATCCTTAAAGATTATCCTCACCACCCCCATCAATATCACTTTTGTGTTGCAAAAAAATCTAGTAGTCAAGATCTTGATCCTCCTGGACTAGAGAAAATTTATCCATAAAAATCAAACGGATGTGCTCTGTAATTGGAGTTACCACGTGAGACCTTGAAATTCCTTGCATACCATTTTTTTCTCTCACCCTAAATAAAAGAAACTGGAAACCAATGATTCAAAGAAATACAACTTCCCAACACCATGCTATACCGGATCTATTGAATCCAGGGAATCAAACTTGTTCCCTGGTAACAATGCCAATTATCAGCTCCCAAAATTGCACTTTGAAATATGAAGTCCCACATAACAATCAAGGAAATATCGATTCTACTCAAGAGTTATCACTACCACCAAATTTTCTCAAACCACATACTACTAATATGCCAAAGGGATCATCTACTAATATTCCAAATGGGTCCACAAGGGTAACATTGTTTCCTCTTGCATCCCACACTAAAACCACATACTACTAATATTCCAAAGGGATCTTAGCAAGTGGATGCAATATTTCCCTCAGTAGTTCCTCCATCATTTCTACATATTTCATATGAGACATAGCATGTTAGTATCTCATCTTCACTAACTTTTGTATAGGACATTGGTTGTTCTTTTAATTAAACTCCAATACAACTTATATTCCATTAATTTAACATAAATGTGATGTCACACAATGACATAATGTTTAATCTAGAAACCCAAATGGGAAAAACAAATTTCAATGGTTACCCAATTCTCATTTTGAGAATCTTTGGTTACAATGTAACTCATGGATCTTTGTGCATACTTTCCTCTTTGGAAAAAATACCTTTTGAGAGTCGTGTCACAAGGAATAATATGAGATCATGGGGGTAATGGGAAGGCCAAGAGGCCAACCTTTTAGTTCTCATTGCTCTCTCTCTTTTTTTCTCCTATTTTAATTTTTCTATTTTATTTTGTTTTACTTTTGTTTCTTTGTCTCATTTAATTTATATAATATGCATTGTCCTTTATTATATAACCTTCACTAATTTTTAAATTACACTTGTAGGTATTAATTATTACAATCATTCCCGTGTTCAGATCCATTTCAAATTAGGCCTCCCCATTGAGAGGCTTTTTGGTCTCCAAAACATTAGAGGACCAATCTAGAACAATGTGTCATCTTCTTGAACATGGATCTAACTATGAATGTAGGATTTCGTTACTGGCTCAAGTTCTTGCTATGGATTTATCTCTAGTTCCTAGATTTTTTTTTCCTTCATTACAAAAGTATCCTCATTGACTCTAATCTCTAACCAATATTAAGATCCAACTCTTCACTCAGAATTCATTCCCATCTTTAGAGTGCAAGTCTCTTGCATTTTCAGACTTGCATACAATCTATCTTGGAAGTTAACGAATCCAAGTAAAATTATTTTTTTATTGTTCAGTGTGAATCCAACAAGCTATGATATCATGTAACAATTCCACAAGAGGATGTGTGAATGACCTCCTTATACTAGAATCAATTGGTTCCTAGCATGGAAACATTTTTCTTATGTTGCACATGCTTACCAACACTCTATCCATGCAACAACTTCACTTGGAGGACCTCCTTAGTGTGCAATCATAGCACCTTGTTTCACCCAAAATAGTTGACAAATCCTACAAATGTATAATTGTACATGGCATTCATCAATAAGATATAGTCTTGAGGATGAGGGTGTTATCACCTTAAAATTGTTCACTTGCACCATTTTTAGTAGTTACACATGAATACCTCACAATTGGTTTGCATAACCCTCATTTGAAGCTCCTTTCCATCATCACATGACCTCAAACTTGTTGGAATCGACCTAGTTAAACGTTGAAATTGAACAAAGAGGTTATCATACATATTTCCCACAATTGGCTTGCATAACCCTCATTTTAATCCCCTTTCCATCATCACATGACCTCAAACTTGTTGGAATCGACCTAGTTAAACCTTGAAATTGACCAAAAGAGGTTATCATACATATTTCCCCCATTATGTGCATGCATATAGTGTAGATATACCACCAAAAAGTCGTTCTTCCCTTTAAAATCACTAATTTTGTTTATTTATGACCACCATCATTGCACTCCAATTTTTATAATGGGATGTTAATTAAATGTGAAACCATGTTAAATTGTAATTGCTATTTTTAACTTTGATCTAGATAGTCATATTTAAACATTGTAAAGAAGGTCATGTCAGTGCAGGTATCCACTACACAATTATAATTGATTCTCGACCTGTCATTGATAAGAGTATTGAGTTCTAGAAAAGGCCTTGTTTTTCTTTGTGTGCAAGTGTTGATTCATAATCTGGATAGTTAAATTGAATATTGTGTCATGGTTCTCCATGTGCCCTGCCAGATATAAATTAAAAATTTTCATTTATTGTGGAAAATATCATTTTATTATTTATCTGCAACTGTCAGTGTCCTTGAATTGTAAATGGAACCCACCCAAAGAAGGAAACACGGGCTAGACATCTTACATAAAACAACACAAAATGTGGGAAACTCCAGGAAATGGGGAAGTCTCAGGAAACAAGAAAGAAAACTAACATCATAAAATAATATCTTTGACTTTTCGGACTATTCTTTGATCATTCATCCACTTTAGTACACAAGTTGCATAAAATTTAGATCCCTAGATGATAGACTTGTCATTGTTGTCTTTCATAGATTTGAAATATCAAATCGTTGTTCAGATTCATATCAAAACATAGGTTAAAAAATCTAAAAGGTGAAAATTGAGAAGGAAGTTGTGCACTAGTATCATAAGTACAAAAAATGACTAATGGCATCATTGTAAATTAGAGAACATTTCCCTCTGTGTGTTTAAAAACACCATTATTTTTAAATGCTTGGTTGTTAACTGTTTTCATTATATATAGTTTTTTATATGGTTTAGTATTTCTTAGGGTATATTGTAGATCAATATTGTACTTGTGTTTTGTTCCTGAATTTTTATTAATTAATGTTATAGATGTTTGGCAATTTTTTTTACTCAAAAATCCTTTTATAATTGGCTCAAAAATCAAATTTTATTTACTTTTTAAATAAATGTATCTCGTCGCAAGAGCGACGATCTCAATAAATATTGCAATGAAATTTCTATACAAATTACAAAAAATTGTATAGCAATTTCATCACAAGATACCTTGTGATTGTCGCTCTTGCGAAGATCCCTTCGATCCCTGATTCGTTGCAAAATTTCTTCCGCTTGTCGTTGTTGTGACAATCTCCCTATATTGTCGTGCGTGTGACGATATCCCTATATTTTCACTCTTGCAACGATATCTCTAGCCTATCACTCTCATGACGATCTCCCTGCCTTGTCTCTTTTGTGACGATTTTCATCGCTAGTCACTCTTGCGACGATTTCCCTCCATTGTCGTTCTTTTGACGATTTCACTACTTAGTCATTCTGGCGACAATACATTTTATTTTTTTCTTTTGTGAAAACTCCCTAGTATCGTCAGTCTTGCGGCATTGTGTCAGGTTCGTCGCACGTGCCACGTCACGTGAAGAGACGTTTGGGAGACCCAAGATTCATCGCAATATCCATGACATAACTTCGCAAGAGCGTCGAAATATTCGTTGAAAAATGAGCCAAATTTTCTAGTGGTGATAGGTTGTCTCCTTTAATTCAATATATCACTTAGCAGTGACTGCACTGAGAATACGTTGAAATATTCTTAATAGAATAGAATCATGATTCAATGAGTTTGATGAAAACCATAAGTCAAAATTCATGACATGATCATTGGGATATTCAACGAATTTTCATTTGAACTTGAAAATATTTGAAGGAAGTTTGGTTGGGACCAATGGCCAACTAGGATCATGACACACAAGGTCATTCATCAAATTCCAAAGATATGGAAAATTAAGAGTTTCCTGGAAGGGGAGTCTCAAGTTTTTCATCGTACTCTAACTTACGGAGGGAATTCTCCCATATTTATTGGAGTAATGAAACAAAGAACATAGATTGTTACTGGCACCAAGTTTCCAGAAAGAGTTTTCTTGAAAAAGAGGGTTTTGATAAGAAGGTTGAAATCCATGGCCATAAGGAGGTAAGTTCCGTATAAGATGGTTACCGAGATTAAAAGGTTGTCTTCCATTTGGTTCCCCCTTCATTGGGATCTATCTAGGAGAGGGGTTCCAATATGATTAGAAAGGGTTTTCCCCTAGCGGCACCCCCGACGAGGGAAAGGGATTGCTCCCAAACCCGTTGAATAATGTGAAGGGATTGGATTTAGATGATGTGCTAGTAGATTGAAATCTATTTCTCATGGAAGGGACCCATCCCATACTAGGATTAGGACCTTAGGATGGAAACACCACATTCCTAAGCGAGGGGCTTGATGGAAAGATATTCCCCCCACCCCATGGAAAATATTGGAAGGGAGTCAAATATGAGACAATAAATTGATATTTTGAGTTCGAAAAATATCATATATATAATGAAAGTTTGAATAGTTACACCGCCAGATACATAGGTTCCACATCCATTTTAGGATGATAAAAAAAACTAAGACATTTAAATCCAAAATTATGGACTCTAAGCCATTTCTTTAAGATAGATCACTTTATAACTGCAATTCATACCTTCAAAAGAAAACATTCGTCGAATTCAAAATTTAAAAAATTACAATAAAATATATCTACAGATTTAAAATAAAATGTGCACATGTACCATTTTAGATAAATAAAATAGGTTGTGATAAAATAAAAATTGACATACATACCAAAAGAGTTAAGTCTCATCCTCCAAAATACTCCTTTCCACCAAATATAATTTAAACATATTTTCCACAAAAATATAATGTAAACATCTATAACAATAAAAAAGAATAAGAAAAAAACAAATAACACATATTAGCATATATACTTTAACTAAATATTAAATAAACAATAAGAAATAATAACATACCCAACCAGAGTTCCACATATTTAATATTATCTCTCTCTTTTTATTACACTTTTTTGGCACTTTTGTTTAAACCCAACTTCCATCATAAAGATTCAAAACTTCCAAAATAGTTACTCTCCACCATCTGCCTGCCCTCAACACCAATGTCGACCAAAATATGGCCCTGTCCATGTACAGGAACATGCCTGAATTCAGACCCGTCTCTATACATGGACAAGGCCAAATTTGTCCCTGTACATGGACATGACCAAATATGGCCATGTAAATATACATGGACATGCATGAATTCGAGCCTTTACCTGTTCATGGAAAGGGATGAATTCAACCCATGCATCCCATCCAATAAGCATGTGATACCTCTACTTGTCTATGTGTGATATGGTCTAGGTGTTGTTGTGTCTGTGTTTTTACTCTATTGTGTCTACATCCTATTGTGTTAATAAATTATTAATTTATAGGAGGTATTGTCTCCATCCTATACTGTTCATATTATGGAAAATCAAGTTTGGTTTGTACATGGATGTAGCCTCCCAAATATATAGGAAAGGATTACATTTAGAATTTTTTTATTCAAATGAATTAATTTTGAAGATAAAGTAACATATTAAAATGAGACAGTATTATTGTTTAGAGTACATAGATGTTGCCTCCTAAAAATACATGGGTCAGGATTTCATTCATATAAAATGATTAACACATAAACTGAATTTTATAAAAAATAACAATAAACTTTGCCCTTGTGTAAGCATATATATATAATGAATGCCAAAACCAAAACTCTATTTTAGATTAAACTGATTAAAATATAAACTGAATTTTATAAAAAATAACAATATACTATGTTGGTGTGTAAACATATATAAAATTAATGCCAAAACCAAAACTCTATTTGAGATTTAACTGATTAAAATATAAACTGATTAGACTCTGAATGTGACGTAACAATATTTACTCTTTCAAGGTATAATTATGGTAATGTAAGGTATCATTCGGGCCTATCTCTATACATGGAAAAGGCCATATTCATCCTTGTCCATGTACAGGGACATGCCCAGATTCAGTCCTGTCTCTTTACATGGACAGAGCCATATTTGGCCTTGTCCATGTACAGGGACATGCCTGAATTCGAGCATGTCCCTGTACATGGATAGGGTCAAATATGGTCATGTCCTTATACATGGACAAGGCCAGATTCAACCCTCATGTCATCCCATCCAATAAACATATCATACCTCTACTTTTTTGTGTTTGATATGTTCTAGGTGTTGTTGTGTCTGTGTTTTTACTTTATTGTGTCTACATCCTATTGTGTTCATAAATTATTAATTTATAGGACTGGGCCATATTCCTCCCTGTCCATGTACAGGGACAGGCCCAAATTCAAGCCTGTCCATGTATAGGGACATGCCCAAATACGAGCCTGTCTATGTACATGGACATGGTCGAATTCGGCCCTGTCATCCCATCCGATAAACATATGATACCTCTACTTGTCTATGTATTATATGGTCTAGGTGTTATTATGTCTGTTTTTTTACTCTAATGTGTTTGCATCCTATTGTGTTCATAAATAATAAATTTATAGTAGGTTCGAGCATGTCCTTGTATATGGATAGGGCCATATTCAACCCTATCCATGTACAAGGATAGGCCTGAATTCGAGCATGTCCATGTACATGGAGGGGACCAAACTCGGTCCTATCCTCCATCCGATAAACATATGATACATCTACTTGTCTATGTCTGATATGTCTGTGTTTTTACTCTACTGTGTCTGCATCCTATTGTGTTCATAAATTATTATTTTATAGAAGGTATTGTCTCCATCCTATATTGTTCATATTGTGGAAAATCAAGTTTGGTTTGTATATGGATGTAGCCTCCCAAATATATAGGCAAGGATTACATTTATATATTTTTTATTCAAATAAATTTATTTTGAACATAAAATAACATATTAAAATGGGATAGTATTATTGTTTAGAGTACATGGATGTTACCTCCTAAAAATATATGGGCCAGGATTTCATTCATATAAACTGATTAACATATAAACTAAATTTTATAAAAAATAAAAATAAACTCTATCCGTGCATAAACATATATATAATGAATTCCAAAACCAAAACTCTATTTGAGATTAAACTGATTAAAATATAAACTGAATTTTATAAAAAATAATAGTAAAATCTGCTGGTGCTTAAACATATATAAAATTAATGCCAAAACAAAAACACTATTTGAGATTAAACTGTTTAAATTATAAATTGATTACACTGGCGACGTGAGAATATTTACTCTTTGGAGGTATAATTATGGTAATGTAAGGTATAATTTTGTCCTATCCTTGTACATGGATAGGGCCATATTCAGCCATATCCATGTACAGAGACAGGGCCATATTTGTCCATGTCCATGTACAGGGACATGCCCAAATCTGGGTCTGTCCCTGTACATGGACAAGGCCAAATATTTAGGCATGTCCCTATATATGGACAGGGCCAAATATGACCCTGTCAAAACTCTAACACTATAAAATTGAAAATCTAAAATCTAATCGAACAATTTTATACGAAGACTAACTATTATAAAATTTTAAATATAACAATTTAATAATCTAACAATATTTATTGTTTGGAGGTATAATTCTGGTAATGTAAGGTATAATTATGGCTTGTCTCTATACATGGACAGGGCCATATTCGACCCTCTCTATGTACAGGGACATGCCCAAATTTGGGCTTGTCCCTGTACATGGAAAATCGAAAATCTAAAATATAATCTAACAATTTTATGTGAAGACTAACTATTATACAATTTTAAATCTAACAATTTAATAATCTAACTAATATACATTTATACAAAGAATATTAAATCTAACAATTTAATAAACTAACAATTTAATAATCTAACTATTATACAATTAAACAAAGATTATTAAATCTAACAAGTTAATACGAGGGAGAATAATAGTAAGTCTAACTATTTAATACTAACTATGTAACCATATTGGGGGCTGTCCCTGTGCATGGATAGGGCCATATTCGGCCTTGTCCATGTACAGAGACATACCCGAATTTGGGCTTATCCCTGTACATGGACAGGGTCAAATACGAACCTGTCCATGTATAGGGACATGCTCGAATTCGTGCATGTACCTACACATGGACAGAGCCATATTTGGCCATGTCCATGTAATACAAACCTGCCAACACTCTAAATCTATAAAATTTAAAAATTAACATCTAAAATTCAAAATTAACACAGAAATTACCTGGACCAAATGGCCGTGACACCAAAGTCTGCCTGCCCGCAACACCAATGTTTTCCCTCCCGCAACACCAATGTCCACCCACTTCTCCAATGTCCTTCCGCATCAACGACATCCACTATCACCAAGACGTTCACCTAGAGCTATCACTTAAACAACAAGATGTGCACCAACACCTATCACAAATCACTATCACTAATATGTGCACCAACACCTAACACTATCTACTATTCAACTATTCATAAATATTGTTACAAGTGCGATGTGCATGTAATATATAAAGATTTTTTTGGACAAAAGGTTCTTTCGGCCGGACATTTATTTCGGTCGGAATATATTTCAGATAAAAATATGTTACCAAATAAAAAAAAAATCATACGGCTAAAATTGTACACAAAAATCGAGGGCATCGTCACAGTACCATTCTATTTGACGTTCAAAGGTTGGGCCAAAAAATAGGACTTTCAGCCAAAAAAATAGGACTTTCAGCCAAAAAAAATATTAGTTCAACCCAAAAAAGGTCATTTAGAATTCTAGAGACCTGATTCTAACGAAAGTGTTACCCAACAAGACATGTTATCAAGCTTCTCTTTCATGCCTAAAACCATTTTTGGTTAACATACATTTTTATCATGGGAATCCTTTACAGATTCCCTCTCACCACTACTTGAGCATATCAAGTCATACCTTTTATGGATACCATCCACCTCTAGATGTCAATATGACCCATTGATCACCTATAGGTTCTCCAACACTTCCCTTACCACATTCAGGATCAACATTTCCTTAACCATTTTACCTCATTAATAATGAATTTTAATGTCTAATAACATTTGGAATATTTCCTTAGAGCACAAATACAATTTTTGAAGTATGTTACTTACTAATTATTTTGATATAGAACTCCGGAGTATATATAGATCATAATTAGTCTTGGTTAGGAATTCCATCTCTTTCCTTTTAACATTTTGTAGAGGTTCTAGTTGTTTTTCCTATTATCATTAAAACAAAATATAGGTTGTAAATGTAAGTTAATCCTTAACCATTACGCCCAAAGATATTCTTTTTGTTCAGCAACAGTCAGGGATGGAGGTCACTCTCATTCTCCAATAGGAATTTTGGTATATTATTTTTCTATCCACCAAGAAAAGGAGGCTATTGTGATTGCTCACACAATCACTCCATATTTCTGCATCTCTGTTTATCATCTTGATTAGAAAAATGTTTCCCAACAATTCCTGCACCCAGAAACAACTTTGTTTCTCAGTTTCCTTCAGATCCAGCGAGTTACACATGCTCTCCTTTTTCATAAAATGGTCACCAGACCCATTCCTCTTGCTTAGACACACATTAAGTTAATATGGATACACACTTCCCTAGCACAAGCATGATATTTTAAACTTGCTCATATCATTTCACTTCTTCCATGAGGTTCATTCTTATTCCTTGTGACTTCTTTTATTTTACAAAGAAGGATTAACGCAGTAGGAAGTTTTTCAGTTATAACAAGTCAATTAGGTTGATCACACCTACTCCATAAGGCCTCTATCCATGGATGATTTTTATCCCAATTCCAAATCATTCATTTAATCAAGACTTTTAATTACTAGAGGCTTCACAAGCCCACTTTTTAGGCAATTCCTGCCACCTATTCAATCCATTTTCCTTCTAGACTCAAGTACTCCTTAAAACAAGTTTATGTCATTTGAATCCAAGTTTTATTATTAATGTCCCTCGACATAATCCCACTTTTGTATGACTGGATATCATTTCTCCAAAATAAATTACAGGCTTATTCCACCCCAGTCTATCATGATTCAATCTCGTTGGGTAAGATCCAAACCAAATTTTAATCTGCATCCTTCTCCTCAAAGAACTTATGCAAATAATTTCCATACAACAATAATACTCTCAACAAGATAATCTTATCCTCGTTAAACTATTCTTATGATTGTTCTCTGGCCCATCCATGCCTATTTTTGAATCATGCTCTGCTAGATAGGGTAGGGGAGGGTGCCCTCTCCCTTGAAGTTTTCTAAGAAAGAAAAAACAAATAATCACTTGACTCTTTCTCGAGCCCAACTAAGCCAAGTGTTGCTTCCCACTATTATACCACTTTGTAACACATCTGACCCATAAGTAACTTTTTAAGGGATGGGGCATAATACTTTCTCTTTTCTCAATAATCTTGAATCCTCTTTCCAAGATCTCCATCAATTTTTGATCGTCAAAATCTTTCCAATGACTATTACCATGCTCAAATCCAAGATCTGGATTGGAAGTCATGCCTTCTAAATCTCTTCAGCCATCATTGGTCAAAGGCCATGTGGCAACCTCGTGGTTTCGCCTCATCCGTACCATCCCACCTTGAACAAACTCGACCAAGGTTGTCATCCTTTAGAGATGACATGGCCATTGTAGGGGCGGTTAAAAGGAATTTTCCTCGTTCATTCATGATTACTAAGCCTTCATCCCTTCCTCCTTCCTATCCATGTTTGAAAAATTCCAGGAGTCCCATAGTCCCAGACTTCCCTAGAACTACTGCATCTATGGGGTAAAATCATGAATATGGATAACACTTTCATGACAATTGGGTCTCAAAAATTCCTAGTGGTAATTTTTCGACCGAAAAAATGTTGCTAGGAATAGTTTTAGCCGAAAATTTGCACGTCAAATTGAACGATGCCCTGATGGTGCCCTAAAAATTCATGTACAATGTTTTTCGGATGAATTATTTTCCTATGGTAATGATATTTCGGCTGAAACATTTATTTTTAATGGATTCCGTTAAAAACTAGGTTTCGACCGAAAGAATATTTCGACCGAAAACTTAAAAATGGGACTGTTTTCAGGAAACTCCAAATTCTCTCCATCTTACTTGATCTTTGGAGGTAGCAGACTCCTACGAATACTCATAATTTAGTTTTTGAATTGATACCAACATTTTAAAAATTGAAACTACTTTCATTGGATATAATTTGTTTTCATTTTCATTGTTTTTATCTAATTTTATTTAATTTTATAAAAAATCACTACATAATATTTTTAGGTGAGATTATGATTCGGTGAAATGAAAAATCTATATCTCTAAAAATACACAGTGGAAAATTAGGGAAAATTTATATTCATAATCCTTAAATTGTTCTCTTCAAAAGGGTATTTTTAAATTTTACTTTTAAGTAAAAATTAAGATAGATACACGGTGGAGGAAAACATGTGTCTAAAATATGTAACGTTTTCAGATTGTTCAACTTCAAAAAATTATAGAAATTATAATATTCATCCATTAGATTCAAAACTATAGTCATCCCAAAATATAGACTCTATAGATTGTTGCAATATATTTCATTTGTCAAATTTTTTTTTTTAATAATGGATACATTGTTGGGGGAAAAAATAACTCATTATATTTCCCTTCATTTTTAAGGAACATAGTGTCAAACAATTTCCAAATTGACATATCAAATCTCAATAATTTTTTTTGAAAAATAGTTAATATAAAGCTAACAAAATTCTTCAGAAGGTTTTTTTTTACAGTAAAGTAAAATTCTAAATAAAAAAAATACTTTTGTTTACCGGAAGTTGAAGAACATGTTAAAATAAATAAAAAATTCTCATGAAACAAGCAAAAGTGTTACCCATCTTCATGATTTTACCCTGTGGTGGAGATCAATCCACCATTAAATCCAATGGATTATATTCTCCCTAGTTTCATGCATAAGATTAATAGATTTTGATGTTCAGCGCTTCGTTGCTCCGACAATGAACGCCATGTTCTCTACTCCCATATCCTTCGGAGTCCCAAACCCCCAAAATCCTGCCACGTGGCTCTAACCTTGGCCCTTTTTGGAGCTTGTGTCTTAGCACTCCAAACACTTGGAGTTCTGAAGTCCCAAACTCCCAGAGTGGGTCCCTCTTACATACATGGTGTTCTTCATGGGTGTCCCTACTACCATCTTCCACCTGGAAAATACATGGCGATGATGCTATATTGACACATGGTACCCATCTCTTCAACTCTATACCATATAGGATAAATCAATATGGCACATGTCTTAGCCACGTGCTGACATGTGGTGGCTCTATCACATAGTCACACTCCATTGTGTACTTTGTCCATGTTGTCTATTGTCATTACTCCAGCCTTCGACGCTTCGGGGAAGCTCCAGGCCTTACATCCTGAATCTACCGAAGTGGGGTTTAGACAGAGAGCCAGATAATGATCGGACGACCCATAATCTTCCTTAGTTTGATCCAATAGAAGAAATTTGGTAGAAGACAAGGGTGACATGTGTCAAGGTCTATTTGACACATAATTTCTGTGAAATTCATGAATCAGAGTGAGACATGGAACACCTACTATGGGTCCATGTCACCCTAGGTGACATTAACATGCCACATCACTCTAGCCTTCGACACTTCATGGATATTCTCATTCACCAACATGTAGAATCTCCTGAAGTAGGACTTCACTGGAGTAATTTATGTTATCCTTTCACTAGGCTAGATATAACGGTCGAGAAGGGTCTTGAATGATCTCTAGATCCACAGTCCACATTACTTCATGAGTTTGAAATTCGAAGGTTATGAATTTTTTAACACCTTTTCTCTCCCGGAGTAGGTCAACGTCGAACTGCCCATGGTCTATATGCAACGGTCAGGAGTGATACTGAAGTATCCTTGGATCAAAGGTCCTCATCGCTTCATGACTTTGGCATTCAAGGGTTCTACCTTTTTAACACTTTTTTTCTCCCAGAGTAGGTCAACGTCAGAATGAACATGGTCTAGATCCAATGGTCAGGAGAGATCATCCTCAAATCGATAGTTCTTGTTTCTTCGTGAATTCGACGTTCAATGGTTCCACCTATTTAACACTCTTTTTCTCTCATAGTAGGTCAACAACGAATGATCAATACATAGATCCAATGGTCATTGGAGATCCTGAATAGCCTCATATCTACATTTTGCATTACTTCACAATGATGATGGGTAAATAACTGCCAACTATAGCTCGACCATCAATTTACCGGTCCGACAAGTCACCTTCGACACATTTGGACGTTGCAAGGTTCATTCACCCTGAAGCTCTGGAATCCCTAAGTCCCGAATAACTTAGCTCCTTTTTTAGTGTAGCAAAGGGTTCCATGGACCTAGTTCTATGGAATGTTTTCAAGCTTCGGAGGCTACACTAATAATTTTTAGACAAGATCTGGTTAAGGTCATGGGCATGAGCATGTGGTCTCTTGGATGACAGGTTTGAAGGAAGTGCCTTCCATTCACAGAACTTAAGTTCTAAAACATGGAAAGGTATTTTCGAGGGATCAACATGACTGAAAATTTCCAGCAAATTCTTCCGCGACTCTTACATTACGAAATCAATCCTTCGGAAAATTCCCTTAAGGATTTTCCAACCAGCACAAAAACCATATTTTTATTCTTAATTTCATTTGAAAACCCATGTTTTATAGTTCTCTTGCTTCTAAGTAGAGGGAAAAAATGATCTAAAAATTGAAGAAGACTTGAAAAACTTGAATAATTATTGCAAGTGGAATGTTATGTGTTTAAAGCAAATGGATCAGTTTGCAACACATAAATTTAGGATTACTTATGAAAAATACACATAGACAGCAGCATAAATATTGAACAGCAGACATAAAACACAACAATTGATAAAGGAGTTCACCCCTCTTATGGGCTACATCTCCTGGTCCAGCTTCCAATGGATCATTATTATTAATTTCTCAAAAAGTGCTCAAAAAACATGTCTTACAATGCTCAAACTGATAAACCGACTGCTCCAATGGCTTCCCAGCGTTCCAAAACCCCTGTCTGGGCTCTTTCGGCACCTCAATCGGTAGAAAATGAGAAATATAGGCCTCCTTGAAGTCTCCTTCTCCAAGCTTGTTGTCTCTGGTTCTACAATTCGCACCCTCCTTGAATGAACCTGGCTCACACGTTCTTTTAAGCGCAAAAACCCAGCACCGGGCGCACCCGCGCCAACGGTGCAAACCGTAGGACGATTAAGGGCGCACCAACCCCTAACCGCCTCAGCACCTGGGCGTATGAATGGTCATAGGACCGCGCACTTGGCAAATAAGTAGTTAACAGTTACAACCGTTGGAACTCCCGCTCCAGGTCTCGGGTCATGGGCATATGTAATATCAAAACCGTGGGCTATCCAAACCCAACACCAAAAAATTGTGTGCATTCAATGGTCAGGTTACAACACATATGGCCCGGTCATATGTAATACAAAACGACCACGGGCCGGGGCTTAGCCCCGGCCCGACCCCCTGCCCACATTACAAACTTGCGAATTCAAATATTTCAAAACGCATATAGTTAATAAGAACCACATTGTGGCCCAATGGTTCGGGCGGTCATGTGAAGGCGCTCGGAGGTGTGGGAGGTCCAGGGGTTGAACCCCATGGCCTCCAATATATTTTACATAAAATCAAAAGCCAATTAATGAGTGACATGTGGCGCCCTCGGGTTGGGCCACGTGTCCTCATACTATTCGCTCATAAACGGACACGTGTCAGATCTTGATTCATCAAAATCAACCAACCATTGCTTACCACGTCACCCTGGTATGGTCGTACGGTCCTGCCACATCATACCGTACGGACTATACGGACTGTACAGACAGGTACAGTCAGCACCTAAAATTTTTCCCTGTTTGCCTTGGCGAACAGATCGCGAT
>SNQJ01S0026978.1:179665-190172 GCA_010110895.2 Picea sitchensis
AATATGTCCCTTTCCCATAAAGATAATGTCACTTTATTACATGATTCCTTGATCACATGTATAGACTAGCTATTGAATATATTAATCTGCCTTTACCTCGATTGGTTTGTTTTGTTGTGATCTGAACGGTACAAGAGCATTGGAGCAAAGCTTGGAACAACAGAGACCTAAGGAAAGCGTTCATAAGGTATGTCCATAATCCTTATCTCTTAGTTCACTCAATAGGCTAGATCTAGGGAAAGAGTAATATTTTGTCCTTTTTTGTTCTAGATCTAGGTGGATCTAGGGAGATCGGTTCGTGTCTGCACTTACGGATTAATCCTGAAACAACGACCTCATAGGTGCACCATAAAAAAAAACTAAATAGGCATGCCTAAGAAAATATATGTCGAATATGGGAATCCTCTCCCACCTCTCTCCAAAGGAACTCCCAGTCTCTCTCCCTCCAATGAATAGGCATGTTGTACCCTCAAATCTGCATGAAATCCAAAAAGCAAAGTCAACTCACATAACCAAAAATTAACAAAAAATCCACCCTCTATTTTGTGTGTTTGTCCCATCCAACAGACACACGCATCCACGTGGCTATCTCATAGACATGTGAGCTGATATTGCACAACTATGTCACATATAGGGGTGTAGGTCTACGAGTTTATTTTCCATAAAACCATGTATGCCTTGTGCAATTTTCACCTTAACAACCATGTGGTCTTGTGTGCAAATAAACCTAGCATTCACGCACTGATGTGCAGGATAAATGGCCATATTCATGCACATTGTGCATGAATGTGTATATTTTTCCTTGCAACAGTGCGTAGGAAAATGAATTATACCCTTTTAGACCACCCTAATCAAGCACAAAAATGACCATATATCCCCCATCCCACAAAATACCATAAATACAATATGAAAAAGCTTTAAACCACTCACCAGACTCTCACACGTGTCCAATCAGTTTCCCCACACCCTCATACTGCTTGCAAATGCATAAAAATGAGTCGTCAGAACTCAAGTAGTGGAAGTACAAATGAGGTGACATTGTTCACGCCCCACCTATATATATGCCCCCTTCCAAAACTTCCAATAATACGTTATAGAGCCCATGATATCAATTTTTTATGTTGTTCATGACACAACCACCCTTATTCTCCCTTGCACACATTTGTATCCTCCATTCTATGTTTTCTTCTTACAACCCAAGGATCCACCTCCTAGCCCTAGTCGCGGGTATGCACATTCATTTTCATAATTATCAAATAATTTTCATATGTTCTTTGTCATTAGATATTTTTTACGTTGGGTATTTGGATTTTGTATGTGCATGTACTTATTACTAATATATGCATCCCCCTCTGTCAATGTTTTCCCTATGAACCCTTCATGTATATGTTCCAAACTTACATGTAATTACACCAATTGCATTTACCAGCCACAACCCTTGACATTCACCTCTAGGATCACCACACCCTACTCTATGGTACCATTGCCTCTGTTGCATTTAGGTACAATCAATTAGTATAATTCTAACCAACATGAGTTGTCCCATTGATATTTTCCCCTTTACATATTGACACTCATGCTACCTTTTTCGCATCATAATTAACCCTACATCTCACCGCACATCAATTTCCCATATGCAGTTTCATCATCCATGCATTTACCTGGTACAAAAACCCACCCATG
Source organism: Picea sitchensis (assembly GCA_010110895.2). Taxonomy (NCBI): domain Eukaryota; kingdom Viridiplantae; phylum Streptophyta; class Pinopsida; order Pinales; family Pinaceae; genus Picea; species Picea sitchensis. The sequence continues at coordinate 181,349 of SNQJ01S0026978.1, forward strand.
GGGCCCCCAACATTCATCAGTCGCATATCATTACTTTTTACCCAAGTAGGCCAAGCAATCCTTCACTAGGGCACATGTTTCTATATGTGGACTTTCAACCCATTTATTCTTTATTTATTTTTTAATTGTATAAATCATATTTAAAATTCCAGCAAGTAGTGTAGATTTTTGTCATTGCAGCTGATGGCATCCTTTTTCCTTGGCACACAAAAAACCATGTCTCTCTTGGTTGGGGAATCTCATTTTAGTCACCATCTCTCCAAGCTATTTATACATAAGACAAAATTTAGACTATCATAGACATCCATGTCCCAAACCTTTGTATTTTGACCTATATTACATTTACTTGTAGTCTCATCCTTTCAACATAGTTTACCAAATATTTGGTCATCTCCTTGACACAAGATCATGTTTTTACAGTTTCTTCCATCATTACATATTCCCCCAACCAAGGATAGTTCTTAAGTCCCATACATCTTGAACATCGTCCATGTCACCAGTTCATCCATCTTTTCCTCTATTCAGTTCTTGATAATTGTTTGATCAAATCAATGCAAAGAATCCATTTGCTTCTTACAGTCATCCTCCCTTTCCTATCGGTGTCAACATAAGTTTCTAGGAAGGTGATAGTATATTGGATCTCATTTCCTTATTAATGAGAAGTCTCAGATGACACAGAAAGAGTCCTCATTACTTTATGATTTCATTGACCCATATAACATTTGAATCCAACAAAGTTTCATGTTGTGCTGGGTGTTACTATACCACCATTGTATTTTTTAGTAAGAACCAAAGACCTATGAAATTTTTAGGCCATAAATGCCTCCAAGTTATAAGTCCCTTGATTCATATCCTTTTTAGTTATCAGAACCGTCATCTGGTTTTTTTTATGCCCCCGAAGGCGCTGCAGTCACCCACTTCATCAACATTTTCATTTACTGTTATCATTTATTTGTTTCATGAAATGAGCATGGGTCATGCTTGCCTCATTTGTACAAACATTTGATTTTATATAGAATACTTGGTTTTTATCAGAATTCCCTTTTCCTCCAACAAATCCCTCCTACAGTCCTTCTCAAATCACATCTACACCTCTCCTATCCAAAAAATAAATGATCATGTATTTTGGCTATACGTATTCTCCTAACCTCACACATCATGGGGCATATGTTATCATTGGAAAATTTCTTACAAAAATGTAGACAATAGTTGAATAAATATCATCACAACACAACAATTATCATACTTCCAAAATTTACAGAACTTGTCCAACAAGATACCAAAACTATGCAAAAGGCCCATAAATTTTCACACATTTCCACCAAAGCCAACACACATACATCCGTGTAGATAAAAAAAGATCCAAATGCATATTCTGTGAGTCCAACATGAATGTCCCTAAAGAATCCCACACTGATGTGGAAACAATACATTTATGATATTGGTCTAGCCTCAACCACTTCGAGGAGGATGTGTATCATGACAAGACCTCAAGATTGACCCAAAATATTTCCTTTGGGTTACTAAAAGGATGGGAAGCTCCTCTAAAAGTATCCCATTCACACCTGGAACATGTTATGTAATATCTTTCTATGGTCCTATCAATACATTTCCTTGGTATGTTGAATAAGAAAGGAATTCATTGTATTGTTATGCTTCCCATTTTATCTTAGAGAAGTCATCTATTCTCTTGAGGGATATTTGAGAAAACATAGCATTTGGTAAGCTTCTCATCTCTTGAGAAACTTGACCAAGAATTTCTTCACCATTTTCAGTAATAGATAGGAGAGTAAATATGTATTTTTGATGGACTCAAGGGCCCTCCCAAGGAGGGATAGGGGATTCAAAAGTCCCACTATTCTACTTTGTTGTTCTCAATTTAAGGATCAATTTCCATTTGGGTAGTTATTTCTTATGTCAATTTCATGCATCTCTTTGAGTTCATATATGCTAGTTCCCTTCTATTTCTTGGTTATTTGTTTTGTTATCTACTTTCTTGTAGATTCACTAATCAATTAATCATTTCATGTGTTGTCTTCGTGGTCTAACAAGGAAACTAAAGGGCTCTTTTTTTCTCACCCAAGTGATCAAAGCACGCAACAACTAGTGTAGCTCCATTTTAATTGTTTACTAGTTAGCTATTCCTTTAGAAACTATATTTTATCACTCTTTTCTTATCATAATCATTATTCGAATGCCAAACAAATTTTTGTGTTGTACAAGCAAGCCTCATCCTTATAGGACTCCTAAATTTCTTAGAATCATAATTGTCTTTAGTATTATTCAAAATGAAGAAATGACATATAATGGTTAATAATTACAATCCAATTATGACATTTAGATTATCACAGTCTATTGCATTCTCTTCTCTGATAGGTCTTATCCAAAAAAAAAATTGTTTCTCTCGATGTTTTTTATTTCAAACAACATATAGGAATGTCAATTCTCCCTCAAAAAAAATTTGTGTTACTATGCATTGATTATGAGGAGCCCTTTTATTTTGCTTTCTCACTTAGATTACAAGAAGTTGAGTTGAGTCCAACTTGCTTAGTTAATGAGGTCGCTTTTAAGCTAATTCTCATTGTTGCCTCATCTAATATTTCTTGGAGTACTTTTTATAGTCATCAAATAATGAACTTGAATGTTACTATTACCTCTTAGTTACATACTAGTTGAAACAACATATAAATTGGGGCTTTCAGGTATGTGGTTTGAAATTCCATCCAACTTATCTACTCAATATTTTTTCCCTATGTAAAAAATATGTTTAAGTTCCATGCTGATTACTTTTCCTATTATTTCAACAAGCCCATTTTCTTATGGGTGGTTTAAAGACAACTTCAGCATACTATCGTGAACTACCATTGCCATTTTTTTCTAAATAATGTTTTATTGCTACAAAGAAAGAAAGAACTACAATACCATTGTATTCTTTTTTGTAAGCGATGATTCACCATTACTGTTAACACATTGTTTTAGTAAACCTTGTGCAAATCAATGGTTAAGTTATGATATCCAAATTTAGGCTACATATCTCATGGACAACTCAAAATCATAGAATCCATGAGCTAAGATTGAACAAGGTGAAAACCTAGTACCAACCATGTAAAAATATCAGAACAATCTGAATGTCGAGGATGAGATTATAAAATCCTATTGCAATATGTTGGAGAGGTTGATATTGACTTAGATAGAACAATAAATTTCTTAATATTACAACATACTAAGGAAGATGACGATTTTTGATAATGCCAATATGGGACGTGTCTTCATGGATGAGAGATATTCCAACAAATATTTGTCTAAAAGAAGAAAATGGCCAAATATTTCAAGGATTCGTTTCAATTTTTTTTTAGTATGAATTATATTGCACTTGATGTAATTCAAAATGTTTGATCATAGACCATTATATTATATTTTTTCATATATGAAAATTTTGAAGACGTTCCAAGACACATGGTCTCATTTCACATAACTTGTTGTGAACAAGAGTTTTGGGTATTTTTTATCTTAAAGGATTTTTTGTTTGACAAATTATTGAAGAATTCTGGAATAGGAAATTATCTACAACATGGTTATGAGCTTATTTACACTCTTCATGTGGCTAAAGCCGACCTTCGAGGTTAGTGGACATTGAAGGTTGACTATAGTACTTAAAATAATGAATTGTCCATATCGTAGACTTGTCTATAAACCTAATTTGTTCTTCATATAGGTATGAGATTCCTGAAAGATTATTTAGTCTTCTTTGTGTAAAAGGTTTGACCTAGTATGATGTTCATATAGTTTGTTTGTTTAGATGGATTAAAAAAACTAGATTTTCTTCAGATCCCATGGGAGAGACCATTTTTTAGTTTGGATATGAGATACTTGTGTCCACATAAATTTGAAAAAGTAGTGGCCATTGATGGTTTAGAAGAATGTATTTTCATGAAAACAATAGATGGAATTATTCTATTGGTGAAGGAGCTGGTGCATTTTATGGTCTGAAGAGTGATCTCAAGATTAAATATGCACTCGAAAGGAAATGGCAATGATTGATAGTTTTGGGTAGCTTCAATTTTAAATGAATTTATTTATTGATTCAAACCTCAAAAAAAAGTAGTCCATCGGATTTACTGAACTACCCTAACTTCTCTCGAAAATGTATTTCGAGTTTTGATAGAGGATTATCTATGCAACTTTCCTTTATTGTATTTCCCTATTACAAACTAGTATCTTACCGATAACATATATTCATATTACTATTTGCATGATATATGGGGTAAAACTTGGTACCATGGCCATCAATGAGATTATATAAAGAATCCAATCAGTTGCATGTAAATTGGCCCTTCAATGAAGAATAACATATGAATCTTGGAGCATTTTTCTAGAGATAATGGTTCCCAAAGTCAACAATGAATTCGACACCTTAGATGACCTTAATTTGGGATCTTAATGTGTCATGGATTCAAAAATTTTAGTTTTGGGAATGCATGAAGTGGATCACTCCAATAGTTCTAAAATGAGCACTTTTTGAGGTGCTTTCCTAGTATTTATAACTAGTAGTGAAATTAGTGCTTTTCTCCTTGCATGGGTGGAATTTTATATTTAATCCTAGGCATGATAATAGATCCTTTGAGAGTAATTCATGAGATATAGTATTCCATAAAGGAAAAATTACCATTTCAAAATATTCCTTTATTGTTCCTAAAGAACAGAAATAAACTCTCAAGATTTGCATAAATATATGAAGTCAAATTTTCTAGTGAAAAGAGATTTAGTGCCTTCATCAAAGAAATGAAGGATCGTTTTCCCTATAGAAATGTGATTTTGTGCCTTCATCCAAGCAATCAAGGATCTTTTGTGAAGTTGAAATGGGAAAGTGGAAATTGTTAGGGACCTAACCTCCCTAACCCCTCACTTAGGTAGAATAATATATTTTCCATGTAATAAATTTCGACATTAATTAATAAGGCCTATTTAATAATTTAAAAAATTCTAATGTAAGAAGACTTAACAAAAGCTTATGCTTCTAGAAATATCTCTGTCTAGAATGTTCTTTGTCACATAAAATTAGTATAAATAGGAGTAGAATGCATGAGAATGTCTTGTCTTGAGAATTATTGTATTAGAGATTTTCTCTACTAGAGGTTTCCCACTCGAAGAGGTAAGTGAACTTGGATTTTTATCAAGAAAGGTATCATTTTTGGTATTGTGATTATATATACTTCGTTGTTTCTTTGGTGTCTGTTGCAATATTTATGTTTCTACTTATTAAAATATATATTGTACCTTACAAGTGGTATTAGCTATCTTTCCTCTACAGAAATTGTGGGTAAAAATTTTTCAGGGAAGATATGTGTAGTGACAACGTATTTAAAGCACATAGATCTATCATTAAACAAGTAAAACTATGGGTGAGGAAGACTACATGCATGAAATACATATATTTTCATGGGGTTACCCAAAACAAAAGTTTCACCTTGTTGGAAAACTATGTATCCCCTATTGGCACCCCTTTGAGTAGTCCACATCAAACAAAATACATACATGACCATCACTCCAATATAATGTCAGGTATATAGGGATTCCTCTTGGTCGCATGAAACTATCTCTAGATCAAGAGATCAACCACCTCATTTCTATAGTGACACCAAGAACGATAGTTGGGAGGATACCCTCTAGTGCATGGGAAATTAGGTAGTATGACTAAGGATAAAATCGAGCCTCCTTAGTTGATGGCTTGAGATATTGGGCCAAGTATTATTGTTCAACCCCACATGTACATCAGACATCTATAACACATGGAAAACCAATTTTTGTAGGACCCCTACAAACCCTAACCCTTAGGAAATGAACATAACGAAAAATAAATATAACAAATATTTTTCCATGCAACCCTCCCTCCTACATCCTAGTTGTGAAATTCCTACACAATTTTTCCTATTAGCTATTTGGGAATTTCATCACTATAATATTCTTTATGTCAGATTATAACTCTGCAGAAGTAAAAAAAAGATAGTGATCCCATCAAAACCCTTACTGGGGACCTATCCCATTGGATTCCTCTCTTCTCCCTGATCATCGTGGTCCCTTTCATTTTTAAGTTTTTTTTTTCACATGGATCCAGCCCCCTTATCGAAACCATGATTTGGAACCTATCCCATTGGCTTCCTCTCTTTTCCCTGATCAAATTTGTATCTATCACTTCTAGGCCTCTTTTTTTTTTGACCCACCCACCCTTCATAACACCTTTATTTGCCACCTATTCCATCATATTCCTCTCTTTACACTAATCGTAGTGGTAACCTTCATGATTAACTCATTTGTTTTGCAAACCCACTTGCCCCATTCCCGTGTTTTCCTTTCACCATGGCCCATACCCACACCCAATACCTTGAAAAACACCTCAGTGCCCTATCATCGTATATCTCTGTGAAGTAGAAGGAAATGATACAAATCAATGCCAATACGTCCACCATCAATTCCTCCATGCATTTCAAAATAGAGGTAAAAATGGAAGACATGAAACAGGACATTAATGCCAACATAGATAGCCAACTTGAATCTTTTTCTTCAAATATCATGAAATTATTGAATATTCCCAAAGGCCTTACCTCATCTGAATAACCTTCTAACCCAGAAGAAACTACTTCCTCCAACTCCCATAAGTTTTAGTTTAACCCCCTTCATCGTGATATACATATTCTGAGAATGGAGGTGAAGAAATTTGATTGCTTGGATCCTACTAGCTAGGTCACTCAAATTGAACAGTACTTATGATTACATGGCATCATTGATGAGTTTACCAAACTTCATTATGGTGTCCTCTATCTGAATCCTGAATGTTGGAAATGGTGGCAATTATGTAAAAATTAATGCAAAGGGTATATTTCTTGGACAAGGTTTGTAGCCAAACTTTATCAACTCTTTGACACCGACACACACCATATAGGATGTTTGACCAAGTTGAAATAGTATGGTACCAAGAAAGACTTTATCAATGCATTTGAGCACCTAGATTTCATAATGGAGGGCATGCCACATGCCTTCTTCATGGATATATTTATCAATGGCCTCAGGGAAAAAATACGAACCTAGGTATTCATGGCTCACCCCCAGACTTGGTTGGAAGATACCAAACATGCCAAGGAAGCATAAAAGGTTGTCATTTTCTAGAACTAGAAACCCTCTTTTCTTCCTCTCCCTCAACCTACTAGTTCTTCTCCCCATGCCACTCATCTCAATATATATAAATTAACTTGGGTAGAAATTGTTGAATGGAAACTCAAGTGTATTTGATATAATTGTGAAGACAACTCTTTTCCAGGGAACAAGTATAAGGAATATAATATTTTATGGAAATATCTAAGGATGTTTTCGACGAGGAGGCTGGAGTTTCCCCTATGGAAGATCTACCCCCAACAGATGATCCTATTCCTCCCTCTAATCCACTAGAAGTTAAATTGTTGATTTCATTGCATGCCCTCACTAGATTCTCTACTCCCCAAACCCTCAAGTTAATTACCTACATTAAGCACATGAAAGTCATAATCATCGTTGGCAATGGAAGAACCCATAATTTTTTTCATCGACGCACTTTATAGGAAACTAATTTCTATATCCATGCAACAAAAAAAATTCAAATCATGATTGGAAATGGCGTTTCCATGAAATATGGTGGGAGTTGTGAAAATGTACACCTATAAATTGGTCAGTACCACTTCAAATCTTATATGTTTTCTATCGACATGAGTGGTTGTGACATCATGCTCAATGATGAAAGGTTACACACTCTCGGCCCCATCCTCATGGAATTCAAGGAACTAATAATGAAATTCAAGGAAAGGGGACATTAGTATAAATTTGAAGGAATCACAACAGGTTAACCTGAGATCATCAATTCCCATCGAATCAAAAAACTACTCAAAAAGGTCATTATGGCATTATTGCCCAACTCCATTCCAATCACACTATTGAGACACCCTATGTGCATCATAACGTCTAATATATACTCTCTTGACACAAAGATACATTTAAAACTCCCCATGGACTTCTCCCTTCCCATGGTACCCATGATCATTCCATTCCTCTAGTACCACAAAGTCTTCCAGCCAATGTTTTCCCTTATCGTTATCCCTTTTCCTAGAAAAATGAAACTGAGAATTTTTTTCAAAAATTGATAGAATCAGGTGTTATTATTCCTAGTACTAGCCCATATTCTTATCTCGGTCATGGTACTCAAGAAATAAGTCACTTGGAACATGTGTCCTAATTTGTTTTCCTTCAACAAGCTTACAATCAAAGACACATTTCCCATTCATGTCATTGATGACCTCTTTTATGAATTTAGTGGTGCTCGATACTTTACAAAAATTAATTGTCATTCTGGATACCACTAGACAAATATGAAAGATGAATTCATCCTTGAGACAACCTTTAGAACTCCCAAGGGTCACTATGAATTCGTGTTCATGCCATTTGGCCTGCGTAATGCCCCCTCCACTTTTCAAAGTCTCATTTATCATGTCATCCATCCTTTCCTTGGTCATTTTGTATTAGTTTTATTTGATGATATTTTCATCTATAGTAAAACTTTGAAATGCCATCTTGCCCATGTGGATCAAGTTCTCCATATATTTTCTAAGCACACACGTTTTCTCAAACAATCTAAATGTTCTTTTGGTGCCTCTAAAGTTGAGTACCTAGGTCATATTATAGGAAAGGATGGTGTATATTGTTGGAGATATGGCTATAACAGAAGACTGACGCAGATGGTTAAAGTTGTCATTGATGGCAATCGGTTGGTTATGGAGCACGCACAAGTGCTGAAACACAA